>JAJPUD010005081.1:0-63691 GCA_023553655.1 Myrmecobius fasciatus | reverse complement strand
AGCCATTCTGGAGAACAATTTGGAGCTATGCTCAAAAAGTTATCAAACTGTGCATACCCTTTGACCCAGCAGCATTTCTATTGGGCTTATATCCCAAAGAAATCATAAAGGAAGGAAAAGGCCCCACATGTGCAAGAATGTTTGTGGCAGCCCTTTTTGTAGTGGCTAGAAACTGGAAATTGAATAGATGCCCTTCAATTGGAGAATGGCTGAATAAATTATGGTATATGAATACTATGGAATATTATTGTTCTGTAAGAAATGACCAGCAAGATGATTTCAGAGAGGCCTGGAGAGACTTACATGAACTGATGCTGAGTGAAATGAGCAGAACCAGGAGATCATTATACACGGCAACAACAGTACTATATGACGATCAATTCTGATGGACATGGCTCTCTTCAACAATGAAATGTTTCAAACCACCTCCAATTGTTCACTGAAGAAAGCCATATACACCCAGAGAGAGGGATGTGAAATGTGGACCACAACATAACATTCTCATACTCCTTGATTGATGTTTGCTTACATTGTGTTTCCTTTATCTGATATATCGTTTGTGTAGATAAGATTTTTCTTGCACAACAATGATAAGTTTGGAAATATGTATACATATATTCGATTTGCCAATATTTTAACATAATTAACATGTAGTGGATATCCTGCCATCTAGGGGAGGGGTGGGGAGTTGGGGGGAAAAATTTATAACGGAAAGCTATGTAAGGGTTATTGTTGAAGAATTACCCACACATATGTTATGCAAATAAAATAAAACATATAAAAAAAATGTCTTGTCATAGAAGAAATCCATGCTGGAGGTTATACAATCTAAAAAGCCAATACATTATCAAGATAAAAAAAAAAGAGAGAGAGAGAGACATGATGGGCAACATTACCATAGAAAGATATTCAAGAGGACATCAGTAACCAATGCCTCTTTCTTCACAGGATTTTAGGAAAATCATATACATAAACACTACAGTATTCTTGATTAAAAAAAAAAAAAAAAAAAAAAAATCTACAAAAACACTACAGTATTCTTGATAAAAAAAGAAAAAAACAAACAAAAACTGATAGGTTTTTGTTAGTTTTCTACATCTCCACTGTTACAGAAATTAACAGCAAAGTATAAGCAATATAAGTTATTATTAAAAAAAAACCCAACAAACTCAAAACTCACTACAGAAAAATGTAGTTATACTTAAAAGGCTCTCCTTTAACAAACTGTCTCCTATGCAAACAATTAACCTTAAAAGTCAGTAACAATCTAATTAAACTGAAATTTTAAAATGAATATAATATAGAGGACAATGGGAAAAGAAATGGAAGGGGAGGGGTCCCAGGTTGGACACAGAAAAATAGACATCATCAGGGAAATGTATGATGGGAAAGAAGATAGGCTGCTCTTCTGGTGATCCTAAAGAATGACATGGAAGCAGGAGTTCTTTTATCTTTGAAAGATGAGGAGAAATCAAAGTTTCTAGCTTACTAGTTGGAACTTGAAAGTGGAATCTATGTTAGGACATGAATAAGAATTTCCCTCAGAATGGGCAGGCAAAGAATTTGATCTACATCATGGAAAGGGCACCCAAAACATAAGAATATAAAGCCACATAAGCACCTGAATGAGTTAAGTGCCTGAGTGCAAAGTATGTACAGGCACCACCCTACATCAATATCCCCTCCCCATAAATTACTTGCAAAGAACACTTGATTTCACATGAACACAAAACATTGATATTTTATTTCTATTTAGCTACAATAACAAGTGCTGAGGAAATTAGGGGTAAGGCACTACATTTGCAGTACTGAAATCAAAATGAAAAATATTGAAACAACTTGAACATGGAACCAGAGCCAAGGTCTATATTTCCATTGCTTCAACCAGACTTTAAACATCAGAAGACTGGGAAGCACTATCGACTAATTGTCACATGGGGTTGGGGAGAGGAGGAGAGACAGACAATACTCTTCTTGGTCTATGGTGCTGATAGTTAAACCAGGTAGGGAGAAAACAGAGAAAGAAAACTATAGACCAATTTCCCTAATGAATATTGATGCAAAAATTTTAAATAACATATTAGCAATAAGATTACAGAAAGTCATCCCCAGGATAATACACTATGACCAAGTAGGATTTATACCAGGAATGGAGGGCTCAATATTAGGAAAACTATCAGCATAATCAATTATTTATCAAACTAACAAAAACCATGATTATTTCAATAGATGCAGAAAAGCTTTTGATAAAATCCAACACCCATTCCTATTAAAAACACTAGAAAGTATAGGAATAAATGGGCTTTTCCTTAAAATGATTAGTAGTATCTACCTAAAACCATTAGCAAGCATCATGTGGAATGGAGACAAACTAGAACCATTCCCAATAAGATCAGGAGTGAAACAAGGCTGCCCACTGTCACCATTATTATTTAATATTGTATTAGAAATGTTAGCTCTGGCAGTAAGAGAAGAAAAAGAGATTAAAGGACTTAGAATAGGTAATGAGGAAATCAAATTATCACTCTTTGCAGATGACATGATGGTATACTTAGAGAACCTTAGAGACTCAACTGAAAAACTACTAGAAACAATTCACAACTTTAGCAAAGTTGCAGGATACAAAATAAGTCCACATAAATCAGCAACATTTTTATATTATTACCAACAAAGTTCGGTAGCAAGAGATACAAAAAGAAATTCCATTCAAAATAACTGTCGATAGTATAAAATATTTGGGAATCTATCTAAGAAACTATACAAACTAAACTACAAAACACTTTCCACACAAATAAAGTCAGACCTAGTCAATTGGAAAAACATCAAGTGCTCATGGGTAGGCTGAGCGAATATAATAAAAATGACAGTACTACCCAAATTAATTTACTTATTTATTGCCATACCAATCAAATTCCCAAAAAATTATTTTACAGATCTAGAAAAAATAGTAGCAAAGTTCATCTGGAAGAACAAAAAGTCAAGAATTTCAAGGGAATTAATGAAAAAAAAAAAAAAAGGCCAATGAAGGTGGCCTTGCTGTACCAGATCTAAAACTATATTATAAAGCAGCAGTCATCAAAACCATTTGGTACTGGCTAAGAAATAGAGTAGTTGATCAGTGGCATAGGATAGGATCACAGGACAAACTAGGCAATAACTATAGCAATCTAGTGTTCGATAAACCCAAAGACCCCAGCTTTTGGGATAAGTACTCATTATTCAACAAAAACTGCTGGGAAATTTAGAAACTGGTGTGGAAGAAATTAGGGCTTGACCCACACCTAACACCACATACCAAGTTAAGATCTAAATGGGTTCATGATTTAGATATAAAGAGTGATATTATAAGCAAATTAGAGGAACATAGGATAGTTTACCTCTCAGACCTGTGGAGATGGAATAAATTTATGTCCAAAGAAGAATTGGAACTCTTAATTGAACACCAGATAGATAATTTTGACTATATTAAGTTAAAAAGTTTTTGTACAAACAAAACCAATGCAGTCAAGATTAGGAGAGAAGCAATAAATTGGGAAATCATCTTTACATTTAAGGGCTCTGATAAAGGTCTCATCTCTAAAATATATAGAGAATTGTCTCATATTTATAAGAATTCAAGCCATTCTCCAATCGATAAATAGTCAAAGGAAATGAACAATTTTCAGAGGATGAAATTAAAACTATTTGTAGTCATATGAAAAGGTGCTCCAAATCAATATTGATCAGATAAATGCAAATTAAGACAACTCTGAGGTACCACTACACTGTCAGATTGGCTAAAATGACAGGAAAAGATAATGATGAATGTTGGTGGGGATGTGGGAAGGCTGGGACACTGATGCATTGTTGGTGGAACTGTGAACGGATCCAACCATTCTGCAGAGCAATTTGGAAGTATGCTCAAAAAGTTATCAAACAGTACATACCCTTTGACCCAGCAGTGTTTCTATTGGACTTATATCCCAAAGAGATCTTAAAGGAAGGAAAAGGCCCCACATGTGCAAGAATGTTTGTGGCAGTCCTTTTTGTAGTGGCTAGAAACTGGAAACTGAATGGATGCCCATTAATTGGAGAATGGCTGAATAAATTGTGGTATATGTTATGGAATATTATTCTTCTATAAGAAATGTCCAGCAGGATAATTTCAGAGACTTGGAGAGACTTGCATGCACTGATGCTGAGTGAAATGAGCAGAACCAGGAGATCACTATACACGACAACAACAATACTATATGATCAATTCTGATGGACATGGCTCTCTTCAACAATGAAATGTTTCAAACCAGTTCCAATTGTTCAGAGAGAGGAATGTGAAATGTGGACCACAACATAACATTTTCATGCTCTCTATTGATGTTGGCTTGCATTGTGCTTCCTTTCTCTGATTTTTCTTTCTTGTAGATAGGATTTTTCTTGCACAACAATGATAAGTGTGGAAATATGTGTACATATATTCGATTTGTCAAGTATTTTAACATAATTAACATGTAGTGGATTTCCTGCCATCTAGGGGAGGGGTGGGGAGTAGGGGGGAAAAATTTGTTACAGAAAGCTTTGTAAGAGTTTATGTTAGAAGAATTACCCATACATATGTTTTGAAAATAAAAAGTTTTAATAATAAAAAAAATTTTTTAAAAAAATACTATTCTTGGTCAAGAAATAAATTAATTAGAAGGCAGCCTCTAGGGAATTATGTGGATTCTCTCTGGATTCTCTAAGAATTACACAGACTGAGAAGGAATGTACATAAATGGGATGTGACCTGTATGAAAGAAATTTTGTGAAGAGAAGCAGCTAGATGGCACATTGGACAGAGTACTCAGGCCTGGAGTCAAGAAAACTCATCTTCTTGAATGCAAATCTGGACTCACAATTAATAGCTATGTGATCTCAGGAAATCACTTAACCCTGTTTGCCTATATTTTCTCATTTGTAAAATGAGCTAGAGAAAAAAATGGCAAATCATTCCTGCAAATTTGCCAATGGGGTCATAAAGAGTCAGAAATGACTGAATAGCAAAGAGAATTGCATGATCCTCTTAAATATATGTTAAGAAGTTTTTGTGAAAGCCAACACCTTACAAGAGCAATACTTATCATTTAAGATTCTCCAAGAAGCTGCTAATATCAAATCAATGCCTCTAACAGTTTTCCTTTAACAAATAGAATCATAAGGTTTATGGCCAGAAGAGATCATAACTCATAGTTTCAAAACTTGAAAGGACCTTAGCTGAAATGAATTCAACTTCCTTCTTTTACAGATTAGGAAACTGAACTAAGAAAGGATAAGTACTTTGCTCAGTCACACAGTCAATGGCACACTCAACTTAATATAATAGGATTCTTTGGTCCCCCGATTTTCTGGGCGAGGGAGTCTGGGTCAGGAAACCCTAAAGGCTTTGGAGTCTGTCCCAAGGAACTCTCCATCTAGC
This sequence comes from Myrmecobius fasciatus, assembly GCA_023553655.1. Classification (NCBI taxonomy): domain Eukaryota; kingdom Metazoa; phylum Chordata; class Mammalia; order Dasyuromorphia; family Myrmecobiidae; genus Myrmecobius; species Myrmecobius fasciatus. The sequence continues at coordinate 58,260 of JAJPUD010005081.1, read as the reverse complement.
TGATTCAGGAAACTCCTAGCCCAGTCATGGCAGACTGATGATCTGGTCAATGATAATCAAATTTCAGGCCCTTAACTGAGATTACTCCCAGGCCACCACCCTCCACCCTTAATTCATCTAGAGATTATTCCTTAGCCCTCCACCCTTAATTCATCTGGAGATTACTCTTTAGCCTCGGGTCATAGAATCAACACATCAAAGATAGACTCCTTAGCTTTAAACTGTGGGGGACTGGATAAAGCTGTTCTTTGCCTCTCAATTCTAGGCTACTTCCAATCTGAAATCTTGTCCACTGAATTCTCAACATCAATAAATTCTTTTTGCCAACTTGGAGACACAGACTGAATATTTTTTCACAATACCTGTGACACCAACCTGGGGACCCCCAAAACATTATAAGAGTGTCTCATCCCTCAACATTTGGTGGCCCATATGGGGATCCCCAAAACATTACATCCGCCTTGTTAAGGTAAGCTTCTTTTTGCCCTTATTCTATAGCTGGGCCAACCTAAGCACCTAGGAAGGCTTGGGATTGTCAGGAGCTTCATGCTCAGCAGACTTCCTTGACTAGGGACATCTAGACTTGGAAGTTCTTGCACTTCTCAGCAGAAGTACCCTTTATCCAAGGAACATCTGTCATCTATCATCCTCTCTGGGAGGCCTGAGTGGATGGGCGCTAAAGAACTAGGAAAATCTAAGGCTTGTGGCAAAAATGGGACAATCCACCTCTCCCTTCTCCCTTAGGCTTTCTCTTTAAAAACTGACAAATTTGGCCTTAAAGATCTCAAAAGTAAGAAACTTATTATCTTTTGCAATACTGCTTAGCTTTGATATATGTTAAAGAACTAGGAAAAATGGCCCATTAATAGATCAATTAACTATAGCACTATCCAGAAGCTTGACTTGTTTTGCCATAGATAAGGCAAGTTCCCCATATCTAAGCCTTGATGGCCTTGTCTCAACATCCTAAATTAAAACAGCACTGCTGGATGCTGCTAGTAAAATTTACTGGAGGGGAATTGAAAATACTGACCTTCTAGATGACCCCCTCCTTTTCTTTTTTTCTTTTTGCTTTTTTTGCTGAGGCAATTGGGGTTAAGTGACTTACCCAGGATCACACAGCTAGGGAATGTTAAGTGTCTGAGACCACATTTGAACTCAGGTCCTCCTGACTTCAGGGCTGGTGCTCTATCCACTGTGCCACCTAGCTGCCCCCACCCCCCTCCTTTTCACTCCTAAAGGAAAACATGGGATTCCTCCTCTCCACTCCACCCCCCCATCATGGAGTCCTTATCAGGAGGCTGGTGAATCCTTTCCAGAACTACCACCTTATGAAAGACCTTATGTCCAACAATATTTCTTCAATTCAGTCAGTCCCCCCTTACTTCTTGAACCAGATCCTGAGACCCCAACTCCTCAGACCATCTCATATAAGGAATGGGACCCCTTTTTCTCCTCAGGATCCTGATTCAACCACCCCTTCTAACCTCTGTCCATTGAGAGAAGTAGCAGACTCTCAGGGAGAAACACTTAGAGAACAGGTGCCTTTTTCAATATCAGACCTTTCCTAGATTAAAGAAAAATTGACCATTACTCTGAGGACCCCATCAAATACACTGAGGGGTTTAAGGCCACTACCCTCCAATTTGATCTTTCCTGGGGAGATACATCATTATCTCCTCCTATTGTATCACAGGAGAAAAAGAGGATCTAGGATCTAGCCCAAAAGTTTGGGGATGACATGGCTGTATCCTTTTCCTCTAGGAGATACCTCAGGGGCAATTGCTGTTCCTGTCTCAGACTTTGGGGGAACTACCAGGGAAGTAGTGATAGAGAGAGATCACCTTTTAACCTGCCTCACTGAAAGCATGAAGAGGGAAATTAAAAAGCAGGTTAATTATGACAGACTTAGGGAAGTTACCCAGGGAGCTGAGAATTCTGCCCTCTTTCAGAGCCACCTTGTGGAGGCTCTAAGAAAATACACCAATATGGGACCCACTTCTCCAGAGGGAACCACTGTCCTCAGCATGAATTTATTAACCAATCTGCCCCAGATATAGAGGAAGCTTCAGAAGTTAAGCCTTGAGACCTATAATTTCCCAGACTCAGCTGTTAGAAACAGCATTTATAGTCTTTAATAATAGGGACCAAACTACAGCAGAGGAACACCCCCAGGGTCAGAGCAAGAAATTGTTGTGCCACAGTTCCCATGTCTCAGTTTCCCTCAGTTGTTCTGTTTCAGTTTCCCTTGATTGTTCTGCCCAAAAATAGCAACCCCCACTTCCTGACCATCAGAAATAATTGGACTCACATTCCAAAGGAGTCATAAAACCTCCAGATGGCCAGCCTTGACATACCCCTCATCTTTTGGCTCCCGACTTACTGTCTTCCTTTCCCAAACTCAGCACTCTTTACTCCCTACCTGCCAGAACATAATTTATAGTTTCTTGGACCCCAGATGTTTCTCTGCTGTTCCCATGAGTTTCTTTGTCTCCCTGAGCTATGGAGACTACAAAATTCATGGGCTGATTGACTCAGACACTCAACATCCCCTGGATGTTGCTTTAAATCGAATACTTCCCCTCCCAGTCCGAACCCTCACTGAGCATAAGGACAGCTCTACAGGTCCTTGTCAGCCTAAAGCAGCTCCAGAAGATGAAACCTCCATACCTTTGTCCCAAATGAATTTGAGGGTGACTGCTTGAGGGGGGGAAATGATATAATAGGATTCTTTGGTCCCCTGATTTTCAGAGGTGGGGGAGGAGGCGCCTGGGTCAGGAAACCTAAGAAAGCCAGGAAACTTCTGGCTTTGGAGTCTGTCTCTGGAAACTCTCAATACAACTGATTCAGGAAACTCCTACACCCAGTCATTGATGACTGATGATCTGGTCAGTGATTATCAAATTTCAGAGACCACCCTTAACTCATCTAGAAATTACTCCCCATCCCACCACCCTTATTCATCTGGAGATTACTCCTTAGCCTGTTATGTCTCTCAATTCTTTGCTACTTACAATCTGGAGTCTAGTCTGAGCCTTAATAAACTCTTTGCCAACTTGGAGACTAGGTCTGCATACATGTGATACCGACCTAGGGACCTCCAAACGTTGTTAGGGTGTCTCATCTCTCAACAAACTCAAATCTTTCCAACTCCAACACCACAACTCACTACCTCAAGCTGATATTAGGGATCATCTTCCAAATCCCCCTCATTTTGCAAGATGAGTAAATTGAGGATCAGGGAAGTTAAATGACTAGCCTAGAACTGAAACCTATCCAAGTCACGGCCATTTTCAAAACACCACACTGGAAAAATTCTTATGCATCAAATAATCAAAAGTTCCCCTTCTTGGAGTCCCAACACCAACCTTTGTCATGAGGTTTTTGGCAATGGCTGATTGACACAGATAGGAAGAAAAGGAAATACTAAGTCAATTTATAATAATAATATTAACTAGTTTTTATGTAATGCTTTAACAGCTGCAAAGCTTGGTATATCAAGATAGCCCAGTGAAGTTTACAGATGAGAAAAACTGAGGCTGAGAGGGTTAAGTGATCTACCCCAGGTCACACTACTAGTAAAGTCTGCGGGGAGGGGGAGGGGGGAGATTTCCTGACTTCCAAGCCCATTCATTCACTGTTCACAGCACACACTAATTAAGAGCCTTTGGATTCTGCCCCAATATACCCTTTCCGTCTCCAAAGAGTCGTTTTCCTCAGTCACTCTCATTCCCCAGATTTAAACAGCTCTGACTCCTTCCTCTCCTAGCCAAGTCCTTCAGACAGAACCTTTTCGGTTCCGGTACCAGCGCCCTCCCCCTCCTCTCCCACTCCCACGGCGGGTCAGGGCCCTTCCCCTTCTCGGCGCCAGGACAGCCTCCTCCCAGATGCCCTATCCGCTTCCCTCCTCTTGGGATCTTGTTCCTTTTCCTTCAAAGACTCTCCAGGTCCCAGGCAGAATACTCACCGCGACTCCCCGGAAGGTGACGGGTCCCGGGAACGCACAGACGGCTACAGCCACCACCGAGGATCACTCAGAGCGCGCCCAACGCTCCTGGCGCACGGTGCTCAGCCCAAATTCTTCCCCGTCCCGCCAGGCGCGCCGCCCCGGCGAAGAAACGTTCCGGCGGCGTGGAGAGGTTTCGGAACGCGAGGTGTCTGTTCACCGCCAGATGGTGCTAGATGCTGATCGCGGCTGAACTCCAGGTGGGAGAGGATGCACCTGGGTACCTCAAGAACCTAGATTGCAGAAAGCAAGGAGTTGCCCCATAATAGCGACTAGTATGTATAGAGCGCTCTTAGGTTTACAAAGCGCTTTACAGCTATTCTTTATGGTTCATTATTGTTCAGTCATGTCTGATTTTTTTATGATCCCTTTTTGACTGGACCCTTCTCCAGCTCATTTTGCAGACGAGGAAACTGAGACAAACAGGGTTAAATGCCGTGCCAAGGTTCATACATTCATACAGTTACAGCGTCCATACTGCCTTGCTTTTCTCACTTTACCGAAAAGGAAGCTGAAGTAGCCGGTAAATGTTGGGGACTGCATTTGAACTCAGTGCTTTTGAATTCTTAAAGCCAGCACTCTTTTCTTTTCCCTGTGCAGCCTACCTGCCAAGATCAAGCAAATCTGGGACTTTCCAGTATGGCAGCGCTGGGCCTTGGGAACTGTTTCGATTTTATTTTCAAGTGATGGCAGTTCCAAGAGGGGTGCTAGGAGCTACGAGTTCACCCATTCCCCTACCCCTAAAGGGAAAAAAAAAATTGAGTTTAGGAGGTGGGGCTGTTTTGCTACAGACTCATGGTTTCAGGTGGAGGGAAAAAGTACTAGTCTAGAACATTCACAATTGAACGTTTGACGTAATGCACGCTTGAGTCCTGCCCTTGAAAGACTATGTGAGGGAGAACAGAAACGTGGAATACTGGGAACTTGGCTTGGGTACTTTGTGACTTTAGGCAAGTCACTTAACCATTCTGATTCTGGGTTTATATTATTTTTATTTACTTATTTGCTGAGACAATTGGGATTAAGTGACTTGCCCAGGGTCACACAGCTAGGAAGTGTTAAGTGTCTGAGGTTAGATTTGAACTCAGGTCCTCCTGACTGCAGGGCTGGTGCTTATCCACTGCGACACCTAGCTGCCCCTCCCCTCCTTTTTTATATTTAAAAAAAAGAGGATAATTAAACTGCCAAGATCTAAGCTCAAAAGCAGCCTCATACTTACTAGCTGTGTGTCCCTGGTCAAATCCTTTAGTTTCTGTCTGCCTCAGTTTCCTCAACTATAAAATGAGAATCATTATAGCACCTTCCAGGGTTCTTGTGAGCATCAAATGAGATAATTATAAAGTGCTTAGCACAGTGCTGTCGTTTGTCCTTCATTCTCAAGGAGAACCATGACTTCAGGGAAGTGATGCCATGACATGCAAGGGAATTGGATTTAAGGGAGAGCTGTGCAGTCACCTGCTTCACTTTCCCCTCCAAAGTCAACCTCTTTCAATTAAAGCCTTTTGTCCCTTTGTGGAAGCTATAGAGGCAATGCTCTCTCTTGAGAGGTCCCTTAATCCTGGTGCCAGAATTAGGATAAAAAAGGTTCCTAAGATCTTTGTGTGTGTGTGTGTGTGTGTGTGTGTGTGTGTGGTTTTTTTTTTTTGTTGTTATTTATTTTTGATACACATTGCTTTACATATCTTGGGAAAGAAAAATCAGAATAAAAGGGAGAGGGGAAAAAACAGAAAAAAGAAGTGAGCATAGCATATGTGAATTTACATTCAATCTCCATAGTTCTTTTCTGGATGCAGATGACATTTTCTATCCAGTTTATTGGGAGATTGCCTTGGATCACTTAATTGCTGAGAAGAATTAAGTCTTTCTTAGCTGATCATCACACATTCTTGCTGTTATTGTGTACAGTGTATTTCTGATTCTGCTTGTTTTACTCAGCATCAGGGGAAAGATTTACAGACCTCTCTAAAACCAGTTTGTTCATTATTTTTTATAGAACAATAATATTTGATTCCCTTCATATGTCACAACTTGTTCAGCCATTCCCTAATTGATGGGCATCTACTAATTTTCCAGTTCTTTGTTACCACCAAAAGAGCAGCTACATTTTTGCACATGTGATTCCTTTTCTCTCCTTTAAGATTTCCTTGGGATACATACCCAATAATGACACTGCTGGGTCAAAGGGTATGCACAGTTTTATAGCCCTTTGGGCATAGTTCCAAATTGTTCTCCAGAATGATTAAATAATTTCATAACTCCACTAACAATGCATTGGTGTCACGGCTTTCCCACATCCCCTCCATTATTTATCTGAAAATTGTCTTTTCATATCCTTTGAATGGTTCCTGAGATCTTTAACCACAAAAGCAGTATTACAAATAATAGCATTTAGCACAGTGCCCTGAATACTAGTGAATCAAGAAGCATTCTTAAGTGCCTACTATATGTCAGCCACCCTGTTTGATGACAAGGAATCAAATACAAAATTGGGATAATTTGCTCTCAAGAAGTTTATATGATACTAGGGAGCTAGGTGGCGCAGTAGATAGATTGCCAAGCCCAGTCAGTAAGACCTGTCTCTGACAATAGCTTTGTGACACTGAGCAAGTCACTTAACCTTGTATGTCTGTTCCTCATCTGTAAAATGAGTTGGGGAAGGATATAGCAAACCATTCTATTGTCTTTGCCAAGAAAACCTTAAATAGAGTCACAAAGACTTAGACACAACAAGGAGATATATGCTCATTTAAATAAATATGACAATATAAGTAAACATAAGATTATATATATGAACTAACATGAAATGATGGGGATTAGGGTGGGGCACAATTGAGAGAATAAGGAAATGCCTCTAAATGAAATGAAGTTAAACTTTAGTTAAGTCTTAAAGAGAGCTAGCAGTTTTCTTCTAGTTTTTTGAAGTGATGGGGGTCACATAGCTAATACACATTTGTGATCAAATTTGAACTTAGATCCTCCCAACAACATGACTGGTGTTTTAACCTCTGAGCCACCTAACTGTCCTAAGAGTTAGCGGTTTTAAGTGAACAATGTGGAGGGAAAAGTTTCTAGACCTCTGCAGCCTGTGCAAAGGCAGGGGAACAATCACTAAAAAATTCTTTTATGCTATATTGCATTTTTATTTAATTTGTTAAACATTTCTCAATTACATTTTATTTTTTCCTTTTTTAAAACAGTACTTTATTTTTCCAAATACATGTAATAATAGTTTTCAACATTTATTTTTGTAAGACTTTGTGTTGTAAATTTTTCTCCCTCCCTCCCTTACCTCTCCCTTTCCCAAGACAGCAAGCAATCTGATATAGGTTAAATAAGTGCAGGTCTTTTTTTTTTTTTTTCCTTTTCTTAAAGCTTTTTATTTACAATACATATGCATGGGTAATTTTTCAACATTGACCCTTGAAAAACTTTCAGTTCCAAATTTTTCCCTCCTTCCCCCCACCCTCTCCCCTAAATGGCAGGCAGTCCAATATATGTTAAAATATATGATAAATCCAATATATGCATAAAATTTATACAGTTATCTTGCTTCATAAGAAAAATCAGATCTAGTAAGAAAAAAAAAAAAAAAAACCCTGAGAAGGAAAACAAAATGCAAGCAAACATCAGCAGAAAGCATGAAAATGCTGTTGTGGTCCACACCCAGATCCCACAGGCCTCTCTCTAGATGTACATGGCTTTCTTCATCACTGAACAATATGAACTCTCATTGTTGAAGAGAGCCATGTGCATCAGAAATTGATCATCATATAGTATTGTTGTTGCCATGTATAATGATCAGGTCCTGGTTCTGCTCATTTTGCTCAGCATCAATTCATGCAAGTCTCTCCAGGCTTCTTTGAAATCATCCTGCTGGTCGTTTCTTATAGAACAATAATATTCCATAACATTCATATACCATAATTTATTCAGCCATTCTCCAATTAATGGGCATCCATTCAGTTTCCAGTTTCTTGCCACTATAAAAAGGGCTACCAGAAATATTTTTGTACATGTGGGTCCCTTTCCCTTCTTTAAGATCTCTTTAGGATATAGGCCCAGTAGACACACTGCTGGGTCAAAGGGTATGCACAGTTTGATAACTTTTTGAGCATAGTTCCAAACTGCTCTCCAGAATGGTTGGATCCGTACACAGTTCCACCAACAATGCATCAGTGTCCCAGTTTTCCCACATACCCTCCAACATTCATCATTATCTTTTCCTGTCATCTTAGCCAATCTGACAGGTGTGTAGTGGTATCTCAGAGTTGTCTTAATTTGCATTTCTCTGATCAATAGTGATTGGGAGCACCTGTAGGTCTTTTTAAACATATTTCCGTATTTGTCATGTGCAAGAAAAATCAGACCAAGAGGGAAAAAAAAACTATGAAAAAGAAAACAAATAAACAAACAAAAAAGCCTAAGATGAAAATACTCTGCTTTGATCCTCATTCAATCTCCCCAGTTCTCTCTCTGGATGCAAATGGCATTTTCCATCCCAAGTCTATTAAAACTGCCTTGAATCACCTTATTGTTGAGAAGAGCCAAATGTGAACAATATTTGTTCAAGGGGAAGAATAATTTCCCAAGACCCAACCATGTCTTTTCCACCTCTCCTGGATCTTAGTGCCTTCCCTCAGAAAGTCTCTCCAGTTTATCTTGTATTTCTGTAGTTGTTTTCATACCATCTCTTTCATTAGCCTCTGAGCTCCTGGGGAACAAGGGGACTGGGTTTTTTTTATTTGATTTTTTGCCTTTCTTTGTATGGTCAGTGCTTAGCACAGTGCATGGCACATTTTCTTATCAAGTCCTTTCAGTCACATCACACTCTGTGATGCCTTTTGGGCTTTTCTTGGCTTGGCACATAATAGATGCTTAATAACTGCTTGTTGACTGACGATCCAAACAAACCAAATTTATAAATGAAGTTGATAATTTAAAGACTAGCTATATAGCAAAATTTACTTCCCTCGGAATGCCAAATGGCTCTCCCCACCCCTTCCTCGTGATCATAACCACCAGATCCAATACAAACCTCACCTAGGAGGGAGTCCTTCCTGACTAACATTGTCTCATACTTGTCACTCCTAAGTAATTGTGCTTAAAATGGATAGGATCAAGTCATGAAAAATATGATTCAGTCAAAAGGACTTTCAACTTGTGAAATGATTCAAAGTTTGGAAAAGAAAATATATCAGTACTTTATCCAAGAGACCCAGCCCAAGAAGTTGAGAAACTTCAGGTCCCAGTGTCACAACAGCCACCACCCAAGTTCAGTCTTTCATGACAACTGGACTATTTGCAATAGCCTCTTATATGGTTACCCTGCCTTAGGACTCTCCCTACTCCAATCAATTATACAGACATCAAAGTTGTTTTGTTTTTGTTTTTGTTTTTGTAAAATGCAGGTCCGAGAATATCATTCCCCTTTTCAAGAAATTCCAGTGATTCCCTTTTTTCTCCAGGAACAAATATAAAGCCATCTGTTTAGCTTTTAAAGTCCTTCACAAATTCATTCCTTGTGTTATTCAGTAATTTCATTCGTGTCCAATTCTTTTGTGAGTCCATTTGGGATTTTCTTGGCAGTGATACTGGAATGGTTTGTGGTTTCCTTCTCTAGATCATTTTACAGATGAGGAAACTGAGGGAAGTAGTGTTAAGTGACTTGCTTGCAAGTCACACAGTTAGTAAAGGGTCTGAGGCCAGATTTTAAATCAGATCTTTTTGATTCTAGGCTCTGCACTCTCTCCACTGGACCACCTTGCTCCTTCCTGCTTCTTTATTCTTCTTAACACATTATTGCCTTCCATGGAACTGCCCATTATTCTATCTTCCTGCCATAATTACCCTCTTGCTGATTCTCCTAAAGGACACCGTATCTTCCATGCTGTTTCACTGACTACCCTTCTTCCCACTAGTTGTCCCTGGTTTCCTTTGGTTCCCCCCAAATGCTAGTGCCTTGCTCTCTGAGGTTGCCATGTGTCCACATTGTACAAATGTTGCATGTTACATACAGAGAAATATTTCTCGTCATAATGCAATCTCCTTGGAGGGAAGGATTGTTTTTGTGTTTTCTTTGTAGGATCAGTACTCAGTACTGTGACTGGTACATAGTAAATGCTTAATGAATGCTTGTCAATTGACTGATGATTTCACCCTCTTCCCAATTAACTGACTTGAATACTCAGTCACCTTTGACTTTTCCTTCTTCCTCATTCCCAACATCCAGTCACTCTCAAATAATCTTTCTAATGCACAGTTCTCTCCATGTAATTTTAATACCTTCATTAGTTTATTCCCTATCACCTATAAAGTGAAACAGTAACTCTCATTCTATCATTTTAAGACTCTTTACAGTCAGTTCCCAACTAAATAATCCCAGTCCACCAGTTCTGTGCATAGACATGTTTAATTGTTCAAAGCGTCCAATACTCAGGTAAATTTTTGATCATTCCTGCCAGCTCAACAATTCAAATCAATACATATTTATCCTCATTATGTATAAGACATCATCATAGAAAAAAAAAACCCACAATCACAGAATCATAGAATTTTAATTAGGAGGCACCTAGATGGCCGTTCTAGTCCAACCCATACACAAAAAAAAACTTTACTTTAACATGGGAATGACATGGCCCAATCTCTGATTATTTGGATAAGACAAATCTAAAAGGGGAGAACCAATTGGATCAATTGAAATCTGACACAGCTTAGATGCACCTTCTCCATGAAAGCGTTTTGTTTTTTTTTTCCAATTGGAAGTGGTCTTTCCTACCTACATGTTGTAATCAGACTATCTAGACCAGAGCTTCTTAAACTAGGGTGTGTCATCTTGATTTTTTAATAGTTTGATTTAACAGGATTGGTAGCTGTGTAATGCTGTGTATTCATTTATTTAATTTTATTTTTTTGTTTTTTGCTGAGGCAATTGGGGTTAAGTGACTTGCCCAGGGTCACACAGCTAGGAAGTGTCTGAGATCAGATTTGAACTCAGGTCCTCCTGACTTCAGGGCTGGTGCTCTAACCACTGTGCCACCTAGCTGCCCCCAATGCTGTGTATTTAGACATTTAAAAAATACTATTCTGATAAGACATTCACCATTGGAATTTTTCAGTGTCATGGATCCTTTTGTTATTCTGGAGAAAAATTTCAGTCCCTTGACTTTGACCTCAGCAAAGTACCTGTACCATATTTCTTTTCTTTTCTTTTCTTTTCTTTTTTTTAATTAAAAGCTTTTTATTTACAAAACATATGATTTTTCTACATTGACCTTTGCAAAACTTTTTTTGTTCCAAGCTTTTCCCCTCCTTCCCCCTATCCCCCACCCCTAGATGACAGGTAATCTAATACATGCTAAATATGTTAAATTATGACAAATCCAATATATGTTTACATATCTATATAGTTATCTTACTGCACAAGAATCAGATCTAGAAAGAGGGAAGAAAAAAACAACCTAAGAAGGAAAACAAAATGCATGGAAATATTCACAGAAAGCGTTAAAATGCTGTGTTGTGGTTCATACTCAGTTCCCACAGGCCTCTCTCTGGATGTATATGACTATCTTCATCGATGAACAATAGGAACTGGTTTGAATCGCATCATTGTTGAAGAAAACCATGTCCATCAGAATTGATCATCATATAGTCTTGTTGCTGTGTATAATGTTCTCCTGGTTCTGCTGATTTCACTCAGTGTCAGTTCATGCAAATCTCTCCAGGCCTCTCTGAAATCATCCTGCTAGCTGTTTCTTACAGAACAATAATATTCCATGACATTCATATACCATAATTTATTCAGCCATTCTCCAATTGATGGGCATCCATTCAGTTTCTAGTTTCTAACCAATCAGTAACCCACAAATATTTAGAGTGTAATAATTTTCTAGCATATGATACCTTGGAAGGATTTCAGGAAATGATTTCAGGAGATGTTTCAAACCAGTTCCAATTGTTCAGTAATGAAGAAAGCCATATACACCCAGAGAGAGGCCTGTGGGATCTGAGTGTGGACCACAACATAGCATTTTCACTCTTTCTATTGATGTTTGCTTGTATTTTGTTTTCCTTCTCAGGATTTTTTTTCCTTCTTGATCTCATTTTTCTTGTACAGCAAGATAACTGTATAAATATATATATATATACATATATATATATATATATATATATTCGATTTGCCATATATTTTAACTTAACTAACATGTATTAGACTACCTGCCATTTAGGGAAGGAGGTGGGGGGAAGAGAAAAATTTGGAACAGAAGTCATTGCAAGGATCAATGTTGAAAAATTATCCATGCATATGTTTTGCAAACAAAAAGCCTGAATAAATAAATAAATATTTGTGAGTTCTGTCATTCCAAAATTCATTCAGAAACTTGATCTAGTGTTGATTCTGAGAGAATCCAGGAAGAGCTCAGGCAATATCCTGTCCTCTCTGCCACCTTGGCTCTACCTGCCCCTGGTAAATCTCTTAAGAGAAATTTCCCATAGATTGATTTCTGGATGAAATAGAAAAGGGGAAAAACTTAGGCCTAATATAATTGTTATTAAATACAACAGAGAAATAAACATTTTTCACACAGTTCTCATAAGATGGGATCTCTAGAATTCGCATCATTACAGTTGATTTCTTGGGACTAAGACTCATTCCATGTTCCTCCTAAAAGGAGGTGCTTTTAATTGTCCTCCAGATACTATCAAATTTCTTATTCTGATCTCAAACTCTCTTAAAATAGTCAAAGATGCTCTGAGCTGGTTTCCTCACCACCCATTCTACAGGGCTATTTCAAGAAGAAAAGGAGGGAAATATTAAGTGCTTACTTACATTGTGTTAAAGCCCAGAGCTGAGAAAACAAAAACAAGCAAAAAAGACAATTCCTCCCCTCAAAAAGACAACATACAACAGAGCAGAAATGACATGAGGAACAGAACTGGGAGGTTAAGAAATAGCCAGCTGGTCTGGGTTCCTTCACAAGCTACAGGAAGAACTCACACATGGTAGAAAGGGATGAGCTTTGAAGTCCATCAAATCAGAGTCAGGGCCAGGAGAGAAAAGAAAAATCTGATCTGAGCCTCTTCACAAAATGGAGCTCTAGGAGAAACTTGCCATTGGAAGAAGGTAGAAGAAGCCTTAGAGGGGTCTTCCAGGATGAGCAGGCCCCGGAGACAACAGGGTGTTTCATGGTAAGAAGACCCCAGGTGTTGATGGAATAAGGGTGAGACACCAATAGGAACATGGTTTTGATGGGGTATAGAAGTAAATCCCCAAAATATATTAGTACAAGTCTACAGACCACCAAATGATGAGGTAAAGGGTCAAAGGATCAAACCCATAAATAAATGGGATTTGAGGCTGGTGTCATGGTCTCTCAAAAGAATTTAAAGGCTTAGACCATCTCCAAATAAAGACACAGATTTTATTATTCTGTTGACAGTGGTCAAAGTTCCAAAAGGGAGTTCAGTGATTAGCAAGGGGAAAGACTGGGCTAAGTTTCCTATGAAACTCACCATTAACAAGGGGAATGAAGCTTTAAAGCAGACTCAGTTTCTAATGAGCTAGGATTACCATAAAATAGGCTGAGCTCCTAATAAACTCGGGATACTAGTATGTTCTTTTACAGGAAAAAAAATTACTTGGGGATTGACATCTATCTATACCTTGGCCTTCTGATTAGACACATTAACTGTGAGATCTTGATAAATTTTGTCAATGCAAAGAAATCAATAAAAGCTACTCAAGAATAAGATAAGAACAAAATACGGAAGTCATCCTGGGAATTCAACCAGGGCCCACATAAATTCCACAAAAGCCCTTTGGTTAACATCCCTCCCAATGGTCCAACTAGTTACCAAGGACCTGGGTCTTATTCATCCCGTCAGTTTAAAAGTTAAAAGTTAGGAATAAGACCAGGAGAGAAATGAAGGCTCAATTGAGATTAAAATGTGTTACCAGGAAGATCTAGCAAGACTAGAAGAACTAGTCTTGTGACTCCCAGATTGGAAAAGAACACTGTCCATAAAAAGGGCCATCCTAGGAATGCTGCATCCAAGGGCTGGTCCAGTATCAAGATGCTATGATTTAACTGAACAGAAATCTTCTAAATGAAAATTGAGCTTCAGTTAACATTTTGCACTAGTCAAGGATAATACATCTCCCCAAGAACAGAGAAGTTTTCAGGAAAAAATATTCAAAGGAAGCTTGAATAAGAACTGTTACCTTTGTAAGGAATTCACCCTTATTTTAAGTGAGGCTGCATTTTCTCAGATTTAATTTTTAATTTTTTTTCCTAAAAGCTATTATTGATAGTTTCTGGGATTTTTAAAAATATATATCACCAAAGTGATCCCATGTTTCCTTCCCTCTCTCCTTCTCAGAGAACCAGCCCATATGACAAATTGTATTTTTCAGAGGGGAAGAAAAATTCAGCATAACTGATAAATATGTTGAAAAGTCTGAAAAATATGCAAAATATAAGATCTGTGCACCTCCCTCCTTTGTGAAAGGAGGGGTCAAGCTTCTTATATCTCCTAATTTAAGTCCTCTCTTATATTTATAATTACTATGTGGGGGCAATTAGGTGGCTCAATAGAGTGCCAGGTCTGTTGTCAGAAAGACTCATCTTCCTTTCAAATGTGGACTCGGTCACTTACTAGCTGTGTGACTCTACCCAAGTCACTTAACCCTGTTTACTTAACTCAGTTTTCCTCATTCATAAATGAGCTGGAGGAGAAAATGACAAACCACTCTTGTATCTTTACCAAGAACTTCCCTCTAAAAAAAAAAGCAAAACAAAAAACAAGACTCACAAAGAGACATGAATAAAAAAGACTAAACAAAAATAAAACTAATTAGGCAGTACTAGGAAAATCCACTTTCAAAGCTCAAATGTATTATACCACATGATGTCAAACAAGTATATTATTTTTTAAAAACTCATTAAAATTTAAAAAATAAAAAACCCTCAAAAAAAAATTTAAAAATGAATTCAAGAGAAGTAATATCCAGTACAGTAATTCCTTTTAATTAGTGAAGTTTAAGGTATGAATAATCTGTTCTTTGAGGTTAACAGAATAAGCTCTTTCATGTATACAGCACACACAAAAATATAAATTTCTTCAATTTGAAGAAATTAATTCAATAACCAATATAACAGGATACATTCATCCTTTTACCAATGACTCATGTCTTTGGAAATGATACTTTATCATTATAATTTTTAAGTCATACTTGGTAACTTTCTTGAATGCACTTAAAATTTGATGACAAGATTAAAGCTGAATACTTAACAGTTTTGTAATAGCACAATATAGGCTTTTTATCAAAGCATTTCTAATGGTAAGATGAACAGCAGTCAGCACCAGGTGAGCTAAATCGATTTTGACTACTCATAACTTAAGAGCAAATATAACACACTTAGTCTGAACACCACCACTGGAAATTTATATCACATGACTACCATGTTATGTCCAGTTTTCACATAAATCTGTTGCTATATCCAAAAACAACCTAATGACCAGCACAAAGTGAATAAATCACTTCATACTGCTACCACCAGAATTACTTCCATTGTAATTTTTTTCCCCACAAGCTAACATGGCCAATATGTACATAATTCAAAAAAGGGTGTGTCATTAATTAATCAGGTAGATTCATCAATAAAACTATATAAAGGGTTTAAAAGTTCCAGTAATATATAGTTCAAGTTATAACTGTATTACAAAAGTAAATTTATGTTTTATTATACAGACCATCTAATTGTTTAAAAAAACACACAAAAAAACTTGTAAACCATCACAAGTGAACAACAGTCATTCAAAAATACATGACAAAACTTCTAAGCTACATCATTATAAGTCTAAATGCCCTGATTAAAAAAATATACATTTTTAAAATTTCATACACTTGATAATTTTGCATAATTTTGATAAGGTAGCATCAGCTCACGAAAATTGTTCACTTATAAACAATTTTCAAGCCATTCAGAAGAAATCAGTGGGGCTGCGATTTAGAATGTAGCATACATAGTAGATAGGTCTATATTTAAGGAAAAGAACTTCATTTTTAATATATTCAGCATCTCTATATGGAGTTCAACTGAAGTATGAGCTAGAACAATAGCAACTCTATTTCAGAGAGAGCTTTTGTATGAGGTTACATGTTCAGTTGAGAAGACAGGACAGTGGAGTGTAAGTCATAGTACTGACATCTGACGTAGTCATTAAGGCTTAATGCTTCAAAACATACTTGGTCATTAATACTAGTACCCAAATTTAAAAGACTAAAACCCTTAATGTCAGAATGTAAAGGTGAGTTACCAAAAAGCATTATATAAAAACACTGATACCATTGAATTGACTTAGCTGTAGCTACCAAAGTTTATAAAGGCCACAAAGAGATATCTTCTCATTGATTACCACACTAAAGATATTTTGTCTTCAGATAACATTGGTTAAGTCATTTGCAAAGAAGGCAAGTATACAGTCCAAAGTTTCAACACTTCCAGTCACTGACTATGTTTTTTGTCTGTCGTAATCCGCAACCATCTTTTTGATATGAGACAATTTGCTTTTCAGCTGCTTGCAATATTTCTTCTTATTTTTATAATCTGCAGCCTTTAAAAGAAAAAAAAAAGGGGGAATTAGAGAAAAATTATCCCAATGATTTCTGTGGGTTCTCTTCTTAGAGATCCCACATTACAAAGTGAATAGCTCCAATGGGCAAACATAGATAAACATTTTCTTTCATTCTGTACAGTGAAAAACAACAACAAAAAGAGGAGGCAAAAACAGCTTTAAATGTTCTTGTAAATCAGAATCACAATTGTGACAAGGAAATTTTAGCTGTCCATGTGTGTTAATTATTTTCATTCTAGAGAAATAAGAAACTCTTCCTTCATCTCTCAACCATAAAAATAGGAAATATGGATGCTATACTATCAAACAGGGTAGGACTGCTTAAGTGTATCAACTGCCTACGCTCAAATTTTTTTTCTTCATTACAACAAAGAGTATAATAGGAGTAGAGCTTTAAGGGAAATTACTCTGGTATAAAAAACAAAAGGCAATAAAACTTTAATACTTGTCACATACACATTATATAGTTTGTCTATTCCTTCTCTTATCTTCCTGTTCCCCATCAGCTCTTAAACTGAGACTAACTTCTCAGGACCCAAGATGCAGCCAGTGAATGCAGCTTGTGGCCATTATCAGCAACCTATGTCATGTCTGAAATGACTCAGGAGAATTTCCAATCTAAATTTTAGAGTTTTGATAGAACACTGTGTGTGTGTGTGTGTGTGTGTGTGTGTTTGTGTTTGAGAGAGAGAGAGAGAGAGACAGAAAGAGTCCCTATTCTTCCTTCTAACCATACCCATCCAAATCATGACAATCAATAAGAGCACAAGTTGTGAAAAGCAAGGACATCATTTACAGTGGAGGGGAAGAGAAGGGGACAAGGAAAAAATAAAACACTAAAAGCTTCAAAAACCACCTTTTCCTTTTGGTGAGTCTAATGTCTAATCAAAGAGGAAAGATTCAGAAGAGCATCAAAAAGTTAAACAAGTAAGTGGATTTATTAGATAACTGAATTTTAGCCTATGACCTTATGTCTTATTTTGTCTCTAAGTGGGAGCAGAGAGCCTAGAATTTAGGGAAATGAAGGGAGCTTTTGAGGATAAGTGGCAAAGTGAAATGAAGTCAATATATTTCATAGCATTCTCATCTTGAGTTTTACGTCTTGAAAATAGGAAAATTGGTCTCAGTAACCAATCACAGGCATTAATTGAGAGCTACCACCACAACAAAGGACCACAGAATTTTATCCCTCCAAGTTTCAGGGCAGGGATAATTTTACTGTGACCTGAAAATTGGGTCCTATGTGTTCGTGCCAGAAACTACATAATTTTTCCATATGTACAAAGTAAAAAGAGCCGGAGGAATACAGTTTTGCTCTTCAGGTTATCAGAGACAATGGAGTGCTGCTTGGGAAAAAAATGAAAGTTATTAGAAGGTGAAAACAAAAGGAAAAAAAGGATTTACATGCATATATATATATATATATGTATATACATAGGGAGCATTTCATCATTCTTAGATAGACATTAAAAAATATGATAAGAGAAAGAAGGAACAGTGAATATTTGAAGTTATTATAGGAATGAAACTTTTTTTTGAAACTTTTCCCTATAAAGAAAATCTAAGAAATCAGCTTTTTGTGCTTCAAAGAATGACAATGATATGGATCCATATATGTCATCAGATGAGAGGTCTGCCAAAAATGCTCATAGGAAGAAATTGGTAACTAGTTGCAAGGAGAACCAAAGGAGCTATTTATTACATTGAAAGGCTTAAGATATTTATTGTCTTTTATCTCTTTTGGTCATGTACACTGCCAAAAATTGTTAATGGTGACAAACACTTCTGATGATTCATGTAAGAACAAATGAAACCATGTGAAAGAACCTAGATGCCTCGACCTGGAAGTGAAAAACAACATCTTTGAAAATAAGACAAGGTGGATAAAACTTCATCACTACTATGGATGGAAGTTAAAGAATTCAAAGAAGATAATCAGATTTAAGAACTCAGCTATTGACTAAAAAGATGGTACCTGAAATTTGGAGCCATAGGATTTGTATTTCTGCATCACTGTCTAGGAATAAATGATTCTTAAAAGAGATAAAAACTATTTAACAGGGGCCAATAAGTCATATTTCTTTTTTTTTTAATATGTATCCATATTTCCAAACTTATCATTGTTGTGCAAGAAAAATCTTATCTATACAAACGATATATCAGATAAAGGAAACACAATGTAAGCAAACATCAATCAAGGAGTATGAGAATGTTATGTTGTAGTCCACATTTCACATCCCTCTCTCTGGGTGTATATAGCTTTCTTCAGTGAACAATAAGTCATATTTCTTAAGAATCTTGCTAATAAAAAGAAAAATTAAAAAAAAAAATAAAAAGGCAGAGGGAATCACTCAAAGAGCTCTGTCAACTGTTATATGACATTAACTCACTGGATTTCATATACATCCTATGATAGCTATAGATATTATCACCTTTTTACAGATGAGGAAAGTGACTCTCAGAAAAGATGACTTCTCAAGAAGCATACAACTGGTAAATACTTGATAAAAGATTCAATTCCAAAACTCCTTAATTCCAAGTCCAAAGATATAACTATTATGCTATGCTGTTATTTATCCAAATGGGTTTAAATGTGAGAAAACTGGAATACTAATGCATTGTTGATGGATTTGGGAACTGATCCAGCCATTCTGCAGAGGAATTTGGGAACTATGCCCAAAGAACTATCAAACTGTGCATATCCTTTGATCCAGCAATGTCTATTTGGTCTGTATCCCAAAGAGATCATAAATCTGGAAGTCAAGGGACTCGGAGAATGGCTGAATAAGCTGTGGTATATAAATATAATGGAATACTATTGTTCTATAAGAAATGATGAGAAGGTTTAAAGACTTCCATGAACTTATGCTAAGCAAGGTGAATAGAATCAAGAGAACATTGTACACAGCAGCAACAAGATTATATGATGCTCAACTGTGATGGACTTGGCTCTTTTCTACAATGAGGTGATCCAAAACAATTCCAATAGACTTGTGATGGAAAAATCACAAAATTTTACATCCAAAAGACTGGATGTGAATCAAAGCATAGTATTTTCACCTTTTGTTGATGGTGGTGCTATTTTCTTGTGATTTTTCCCTTTTGTTTTGGTTTTTCTTTCTGAAACTGACTAATATAGAAATATATTAAAAATCTATTATATCAACAATCCAGGGATTGAAGGCAATTCCAATAGGTTTGGAATAGAAAATGCCACATCCACATCCAGAGAGAGAAGTATGGAGACTGAATATGGAGCAAAGCACAGTATTTTAATTTTTTGTTTGTCTGTTTTTTTCTCATGTTTTTTCCTGTTTAGTCTGATTTTTCTTGCGCAACATGATGAATATGTAAAAATGTTTAAAAGAATTGCACATATTTAACTTATATCAGATTACTTGTTTTCTTGGGTAGGGGAGAAGAAAAAAAATTGAACTCAACACCTTACAAAAATGAATGTTGAAAACCATCTTCACTTGTAATTGGAAAAATAATAGGCCATTAAAATTTTAAAAAATTTAAAAAATATAAATGGTAAAGGGGGAGCACAAATTCAAGATAATGGAGAAAATGCTAAATTAACAACTAGTTTTCAAAAAAACCCTAAAAAAACTTATATGAACTGATACAAAATGAAATGGACAGAACCAAGAGAACATAGTAACAATATTGTATGATCAAAATTATTATAAGATTTTCTAATGTGAGGTAGACTAATACTGAGAAGATTGACATTCATCCTCTACTTGAAGCCTCTACCTAATTCTGAAGAAACTTCCAAATCTTATGTCCCACTGCAGAGTCATCAAAATAAAGATTCATCATATGCTACTGCTAACATGTATATTAAAAAAAAAAAAAAAATCATTCCTACTTAACTGCAAGCTGCCTGGGGACTGGTATGTTATATAATTTATCTTGTGTATTATCCCCAAAGTCCGAGTGCTTTGCACATAATAAGACACTTAATAAAATAACAGATTACATTAAATTAACAATACTTACTGCTTTCACTTCCTTTAGTCGATTATATTCATCAGCAGCAGCCTAATAAGGGAAAAACAAAAGCAAATGACTGTTTATTGTGGTATTTATCTTGAGCGTGATAGTAATTATGCTCAAGCCCTCTAATTTACTCTGATTTATATTAAAAAGAAAAACATTTCTTAGTGACATTTCATAGATTTCGTCCACACAGGTAAAGAGAAACTAAAATGATACAGACAAATTCCTGCTCCTTTTATTAATTCCAACAGCACTTTTTACAATTTAGAAAGACTTCACATGGGGCAGGAGAATGTTAAGAATGGTACCTATATAGAAGACTTCCTTATGTTAATACTTTAGTCTTCAATATGACCATGCTTTCAGTCAGTGTTTCCATGTCAAAGCCTCAGATTGCTTCACAAGATAAAAGAAAGGTTCCCAAAGTTCTGAACTGGATGAATACAAGAATAATAGTGCTTTTGCTAGGGCTTGAATATAAATGATACTGATATCAACGCAAGAAAATTAGAATTTTCATAACCTGATTATCAAACCAATATTTACTTCCCCTAGTTTTTGTGAAGGAGTTTTTATTCTATGGAAACTTACCATGTATTCCTCACTTTCTTCTCGATAATCATCTAGCTCTTTATCCAAGCGGGAGAGTTCTTTGTTGATTTCATCTATTTCTGCTTGTAAACTCTTGTATTCCTGTAAGCCAGTGTCAAAATTCTTCTTATAAAGCTGTCTCTGTTGGTCTGAAGTTATTGGCGGATATTCCCTAAATATCAAGGGGAGAGAATTATCATCTATCTTTGTGGTTGTTCAGTGCTTTTTCAGTTATGTCCAACTCTTTCTTCGTGATCCCATTTGCTGAACCCTCAAGGCTATGTCACCTTTCTTCAATATAAGATGGACCAGTTTAAGTGCCAGGCAATACTGGGACTATTAAGAGAAAAATGAGACAGTGCCTGCTCTCAAAGAGTTTACAATTTACAACATGCTCACAGCCAATTAAATTTTGGAGATATAAAAAAATGTATATTATTTTGCAAGAGAGGGGTTATGAACTAACCTGAGAAATCTGGAAAAACTGCATAAAGATGTTAGCAATTGAGCTGAGCCTTAAAGCTTGTTGAGAGATTTCAAAAGGCAGCAGCACAAAGGTGAAAGATGGACTATCTTCTATAGAGAACACCAAGAACAAAAAGTAGACTGTTCTGCTTGAAATTTAAGTATGTTCCTGGCAGAATGATCACCACTGGTAATCACCATGAAAAGACTGAAGCCAGAATGTGAAGGGCTTAAAAAAAAAAAAAAAAAAATCCAGGAGTATTTTAACCTTATGATCAAAGGGAAGATCACTGAAACTTCCTTGGAAAGAGTAACAAGGTTATAGCTGAACTTTAGGAATAGCAATTTGGTGGCTATGTAGAAGATAGTGAAGGGAGAAGTATTGAGGGATATTTGCAAGAAGGTTCTTGTAATAGTCTAAGCAATAGATAACGAAGGGTCTGGACTAAAGTGTGAGTACAGAGAACAAATGAGAGGAAAAAAATGAAGAGATTATTGACCAGATGTTGGAAGGCAAGGGAAGTAAAGAATGATTCCTAACTTTCAAACCAAGGGGACTGAAAGAATGATGTTGTCCTTGGGAAAAAGCCTAAGTTCCAAGATAATCCTATAGGAGTCATGATGAAAAATGGTATTTATCTCCAGAAAAAAGAATTGATGGCATCTGAACACAGAACAAAGCTTGCATTTATGCTTTTTTCCTTTGATTTTCTTCCACAAAATGATGAATACAGAAATGTTTTACATGATTGTAGATGCATAACTTATATCAGAATATTTAGCATCTGAAGGGGGGGGAGAAGAAGAGAGGGATATGATGTAGAACTTAAAACTTGGTAAAAATTGGTTTTGTATATAATTGGGGAAAAAAAGTATTTTTAAAAGAAAAACCGGTTGTGTGTGTGTGTGTGTGTGTGTGTGTGTGTGTGTGTGTGTGTAGGTTTAAGGAGAAGCATAAGTTCTATTTAGGACGTACAGTTTAAGATGTTTATGGGACAACATGGAAGGAGAGAGAGACAGAGAGAGGAGAAGGTTGAAGGAGAAATTGCCACTGGATTCAAGGTTGCTTTTGTTTTCCTTTAATCAGAGAAAAATATTTGAGAATATAACCTAACTTACAAATTATTTGGTGGTTGTCTATATGCTTGGACATTGAACATATACCTATAGTTTTAGATATTTAAAAAGGTTAAAACATCCAAAACTTCAAATTACACTTAATGGAGTATGAATGGCTGAACAGGTCATTACAGAACTGCAAGTGGAGAGTTCTTTACAGATTATCTAATCTAACATATAAATATACCTCAGAGATTACACATATATAATCTATATTAAATTGTTTACTATCTTATGGAGGAGGAAAAGAGAAAACTTTATTTAAAAAAAATTAATATGGGGCATCTAGGTGGTGCAGTGGATAGAGGACCACCCCTGAAGTCAGGAGGACCTGGAGTTCAAATGTGGCCTCAACACACTTAACACTTCCTAGCTGTGTGACCCTGGGCAAATCACTCAATACTAATTGCCTCAGAAAAAAAATTAATATTATCTTCTCAGCATACTGCTATCTAAGATAATTCCAACAGAAATTCTCATACAGAAAAAGGAATCATGGAGACTGAATGCAGATCGAAGCATAATATTTTCACCTTTTTTGTTTTTTTTCTTGTGGTTTTCCACTTTTGTTCCGATTTTTTTTTCACAACATGACTAATTTGGAATATGTTTAAAATAATTATACATGTATAATTATATCAGACTGCTTGCTCTCTTAGGAAGGAGGAAGGGAAAAATTTGGCAATCAAAATCTTACAAAAATTAATGCTGAAAACTAAATGAATAAAAATAATAAATTAATGTTAAAATTTTTTCTTTACATGTAATTGGGGAAAAAAAATATCATTTAAAAAATGTGAAATGAAACAGCTTTCCTAAGATCACCTAAATATTAAGAAGTACCCAGGGGTCTTTTCTGACCACATATGAGCTCTTACATTTGTACAATTTTTTTTTTTTTTTAAACACTTTGTCAATGCTTAATGAATGTTTGCTGGGTTGTTTTGTTGTGTTATTATCACATTTTTTTTTTCTGGGGGTAAGGACGCAGACCTCTGATTTCTTTGTTGTAGTGAGCTTCTGGTGAAGAAATTCCCTATAACAACAAACATGATCAATTGCTTTGCAACACAACAAACTTAGGGAATTCCTTGTGGCAAAGAGAGGTTAAATAATCCAGGGTCTGAGTGGTAGGGCAAACTTCTCAAAGCTTCTAAGTGCACATGAAAACAGCAGTGATCTCAGCTCACTTGGGAAGATTTTCAGAAATCCTTTAAGTACTGCCTTAGTCAACATTAAGAAGTTTGCCCTGGAAAAACTCAAAGCAGATAACTAATTATTGTTTCTTTCAACACACTTGTGATGTCTCAAAGTAAAAGAACCCAGGGCACTTAGCCAATAGCAAGAAGTGACAGCATTGTTTTGGTCGCCACAATTTGTGTACACAAATGCTATTTCGGTACCTGTCCCAGTCCTCATCCAGTTCTTCACAAGATTCCCCGCCAGTGGTATAGTCAGTTTCATAGTGGTCCTGATCAGATCTTCTTGACATCCTTCTTTTCCCATAAGGTTTCTTTGTAGACATCACTAAATTACCATTGCTGCTATAACGAGGTTGCTTGAAATCATCCACAGGTGAAGTCACTGGAAGTACCTTAACCACTTCTGGTATCCTAGAGGAAACAGCATCATTATACATCATTGGTCAACTTGTAACCCAAAATCAGGAACACTACACAGAATGAATGATATTTTCAACAAATGCAATACTATTCAACTCCTCCCCTCCCCCATAATCCAAATAGCAGTAAGAATAAAAGCCAAGAGACCTCCAAAATCATGTGTGCTCATTCAGTCAAGAAATTTATGTACAGTTCACTGAGCAGATCCCATAAGTTTGGTATGCCCAACTCTACAGCCCTTGGAATTTTTTAATGCATGTAATAGTTTTAGGTTCCTGATTTAAAAGGAGCTTCTCTTCAACATATCTAAATAAAATAAATAAGGGAATGTAATCTTAGAAAAATTTTGTTTTACTTAAAGGGTATGTCAATAATTTACCTTATAGCAATGCAATTGGGAGAAATCTTAGTGAACTTTTCCATTCTACAGATTTAAGTTCCACAGAATGATATTCTTTTAAATTCAAAGTAGGGAAAGCGACAAAGTAGGGAAATCCACTACATGTTAATTATGTTAAAATACTTGACAAATCTAATATATGTATACATATGTCTACACTTATTGTTGTGCTAGAAAAATCGTATCCACAAGAAAAATCAGATAAAGAAAACACACTGCAAGCAAACATCAATCGAGAGCATGAAAATGTTATGTTGTGGTCCACATTTCATATGTCTACCACTGAATATCTTAAAATTCACATAAAATTTTTGAAGATTTAATGTAAAAGTATAATTATTCATGCCTCAAAGTAAATTTTTTTTTCCTGGAGGTTTTTAAGCTTTACAGCATAAAGATCATTTTAAACTTTTGGTCTTGTACTAGGAAAGAAAGAAGGGGGAACATATGTATCTTTTCTGAGGCCATTGATTATTTTTGCTAAATTTGATTTTCCCAGGATGCCCATCAATTGGAGAATGGCTGAATAAATTATGGTATATGAATGTTATGGAATATTATTGTTCTGTAAGGAACGACCAACAGGAGGATTTCAGAGAGGACTGGAGAGACTTGCATGAACTGATGCTGAGTGAAATCAGCAGAACCAGGAGAACATCATACACGGCAACAAGACTATACGATGATCAATTTTGATGGACAGGGTTCTCTTCAACAATGATGTGATTTAAACCAGTTGTTCAGCGATGAAGATAGTCATATACATCCAGAGAGAGGCCTGTGGGAACTGAGTGTGAACCACAACACAGCATTTTAACGCTTTCTGTGAATATTTCCATGCATTTTGTTTTCCTTCTTATGTTGTTTTTTCTTCTTCTCTTTCTAGATCTGATGTTTCTTGTGCAGTAAGATAACTGTATAGATATATATACATGTATCGTATTTGTCATATAATTTATCCTATTTAGCATGCATTAGATTACCTGTCATCTAGGGGTGGGGGGTGGGGGGAAGGAGGGGAAAAGCTTGGGGGAAAAAAAAAAGTTTTTGCAAGGGTCAATGTTGAAAAATCACTCATATGTTTTGTAAATAAAAAGCTTTATAGAGCACCAGCCCTGAAGTCAGGAAGACCTGAGTTCAAATCTGGTCTCAGACACGTAACAGCTGTGTGACCCTGGGCAAGTCACTAAACCCCAATTGCCTCAGCAAAAAGCAAAAAAAGCTTTATATATTAAAAAAAAAAATTGATTTTCCCCACCACCAAAATGAGGAAGTATAATTACTTCTAAAAGTAAGCCTATTAGGAGAAAAACAGTAAAATGAAGCTCCTTAATTAATATTAAGCCAGGAGTTGAATTGGGAAAAGGTGACAGAGAATAAATAGCCTATGAAAGGAAGGAGAATGCATAAGAAGGGAAAGGGAAATTTAAAAAGTTCCAACAGAGAGGAAGTCAACTAGTGCCTTTCCTGAATAGGCTTTCAATTCAGAGAAAGTTCAGAAAGTAGCAGAAGGAAACAAAACATTCAGCTAAAGAACTCAGGGGCAAATTTACATTTTAATCAGCTTCCTAAAATCTCATTATCTTAACAATATCCCTTGTTTATTACAGTAAGTACAACAAAAGGAAGAGTTGGAATTTTAGGAGTAATAAAGGATTTACGTTCTTCCACTCTGGGTTATTCAGCTTCTTCCAAAGAAGAGTCTTCTTCTAGCTTATCATCAAGGGTAGAAGAGAACCCAGCTTTCCCAAGGCTATTCTGTCAGGAAGGACCAACCCAAGGAAATTCTTTTCCTCCAGGAAGATGGCCAACAAAACATCAGGATTTTTTTCATGCCAAAGCATGAAAGTCCTGGAGACTCTTCAGGAGTTATGACTAGCCTCAGTAGAGTTATCTTCATGTATGAAATCACATATTCTTCAAAATATGGTCTTTTATAAAAAAGCCAAAGATAATGTATATTTTATATTTTTATCATGCTTTTTTTTTTTTTAAGCCTGTTGAGACTACTCAATGATTTTTTAGTGATATCTCACTACGTGAGTGACAATTTTGCCCTTTTTTTTCTGGGCAAAGATACTGAAGTGATTTGCCATTTCCTTCTCCATCACATTTTCCAAATGAGGATAGAGAGGGAAAGAAGGTTAAATGACTAGCAGCAATATGGTTGATCAAATTTACTCAATAAGATGATTTGTATTAGAGATACCAGAAATGCATTCATTAAAGGTGACGTAAAAAAAAAAAAAAAAGATTTCAGGGCAGCTAGGTGGCACAATGGATAGAGCATCAGCCCTGAAGTCAAGAGGATTTGAGTTCAAATCTGGTCTCAGACACTTAACACTTCCTAGCTGTGTGTTTACTCTGGGCAAGTCACTTAACCCCAACTGCCTCAGCAAAAAAACCAACCAAACAAACAAAAAAACACAAAAACAAACCACAAAAATATGTAAAAAACATCTCTCTCCCCAGAGTTCTGCACACAGTAGACTTAATAAATGCATCTGGAAGAATGTCCCTTCAATGAAGAACAAAAAACCTTATCTTTCCCTCAGGCCTTCTCCATAATCTTCAAAATCTTATTTAAGAGTCAAAGTTTTAAATTAGGCTTTTAAAAAGGATGGGTTTATGGGTGTGTTTGGGTTGGAAATGAACATAATTTGACAGTTCCTCTCCATTCTAGTTTGTCACCAAGCTAAAAAATCTCCTAAGCTTGCTCCACAACTGAATTCCTGCACATTTTAATCACGGGCTGTAGGAAGACAGAGAAGCCAGATTTTGTCCCATGAGTCACAAGAAAACAAACTTCCCAGATGCTCTGTCCAAAACTTTGTTAAAGTAACATATGATACACCCAAGCTCTTGCTTCAGACACAGGTTTTAGTTACAAGAATGACAACATAAAACCTTCAAAAAAGGCTACAGTTTTCAGGGGAAATGCAACAGAAAAGGAACAAAATCACTCAGTTTTTCTAGAATTCCATTTACAAGTTTTATGGATAAATTCACAATATCAAAAATCTCTGTTATGATAGCTTAAGATATTTAATATTCAATTTCATTTTGGACTTTTTTACATCTGGATTTTTCCTCACGATTTTTAATACCACCACACTTTTTTGTTCCTCCATTACTATTCCAAGAATAAGTGTGAGGTTCAGACCAGTTTTAATAGTTGAGGTTCATTGTTAAAAAGCAATAGTTAGCACTTATAAAGAAATACTTTATTTGTATTATACTTGATCCTTAAAACCCTGGGAGGAATTATACCCATTTTATAGATAGTGAAACTGATGCTCAAAGAGATTAAGTGACCTTTCCAGGGTCTTCCCAGTAAGAGTGAGTAGGATTTGAATCCAGGTGTTCCCAACTTGAAGAACAACAAATGCCATGCTATTCAAATATTTGTTAATTGACTAAAACAGGGACATTTTCCTAGATGAAATACTTTATGAAATCACCACCATTATTAACTTAATAAAATACAGAACTAAAAGTTAATTCTCTTTCAGTGATCCCAATTTTACAAACCACCATCTTTTCTCACTTTCTTGGTATATTTTAGTAGAACTTCTAACACAATTTTCAGAAGGACTTTGATAAAGATACATTTAAAGACAAATACAAAGGGATGAATGCTGATTAACTGGAAAGTGAGAGCCATTTGAACGATTTTGGCATTCAAAATCCTCCACAGTAATAGCAACATACATAAAATCTTTGTAACAGTAATTATGACCAAAACCTTGTGAAGCAGATACATTATTGGCCCCATTTTACAGATCTAATTTGGTAGAAGAGAATACATGAAGATGGGAAATACCAGGAGCTGAAAAGGTGGATTGAAGCCAATCTACAGAGAATCTTGAATTCGAGCACTAGGCATTTAATAACTTTATTTGTTTTGTTTTTGTTTTTTTTTTAATTTTAAAACTTTTTATTTGCAAAACATATGTATGGGTAATTCTTCAACAATGACCCTTACAAAGCTTTCTGTTACAAAATTTTCCCCCCTAGTCCTCACCCCTCCCCTAGATGGCAGGAAATCCACTACATGTTAATTATGTTAAAATACTTGACAAATCTAATACATGCATACATATTTCTACACTTATCATTGTTGTGCAAGAAAAATCGTATCTACAAGAAAGAAAAATCAGATAAAGAAAACACAATGTAAGCAAACATCAATAGAGAACATGAAAATGTTATGTTGTGGTCCACATTTCATAGAGGGACTCTGGGTGTATATGGCTTTCTTCACTGAACAACTGGAACTGGTTTGAAACATTTCATTGAATAACTTTATTTGTTAAGTAATGGAAATCCAATGTAGGTTTTTAGAGATGACAATATAGTAAGAACCATGATAACAGCAGGATGTTTTATTAGGAAGGGCAGATTGAAACAACCAACCAACCAAATAATGGGGGGGGGGGGGAGAGAAGGGAAGGGCAAATTGGAAAAGAAATTGAATAGATTCAGGGAAGACTAGTCAGATGGCCACATTTTATAGAATTTCTCATTTGCTATATCAGCTTTCCAATGTTGCAAGATAATGTCATCATTTGTATCTTTACCTTTCATGTCTAGGAAAAAGAGACCAGGGACTACCAGTAGTTTGCTACCCATGGAAATTTTTACAGAGTAGTCCAGCACCATTTACATTTTCCCATCCTGCTTTATTCAAACCTGGGTATGGATGGGAGAAATAACTGGGAACGAGACTTATTTAAGATACTCCTAGATCACTTAGCAAAGGTGGAAGAGTTATCTTTAGCTAAATATCTTCCTGTCTCCTAATCTTCCCTGACCTGGAACAGGGTTTTTATTTATTTACCACATTGAGTCCTTTAGTATCTTAAGTCCTAGTCCTTACATAAACAAGAAATACAACTGTGAATTGTGTGACTGAACAAATCACTTAATCTTGTTTGCCTCAGTTTTTTTATCTGGAAAATAAGTGGAACGAAGCAATTCAGGCCAGTTCCAATGGTCTTGTGTTGGAGAAGGCATCTGCACCCAGAGAGAGAGGGCTATGGGGACTGACTGAATGCGAATCACAACATAGCATTTTCTTGTTATTTGCCTGCATTTTGTTTCCTTTCTCATTTTTTTCCTTTTTGATTTTTCTTGTGCAGCACGATAGTTGTGTAAATATGTGTAGAATTGCACATGTTCATATTATCAAAATAAAATCAAATTATACCCGAATTCTCTAAGTGTACCCATAATAGAAATATAGTTTCTCAAGAGTTCTTTCCTTTTCATCTTTTTATGCTTCTCTTGAGTTCTGTGTTTGGAGGTCAAATTTTTTGTTCAGATTTGGTCTTTTCATTAGAAATAGGTGAAATTCACCTATATCCTTAAATGTCCATCTTCTTTCCTGGAAGATAATGCTCATTCTAGCTGAATATATTATTCTTGACTGTAATCCAAGTTCCTTTGCCTTTTGGAATATCTGGTTCCAGGTCCTTCCATCCTTTAAGGTGGAAGCTGACAGATCCTGAGTGATTCTAATTATAGTTCCTTGGTATTTGAATTGTTTCTTTCTAGTTGCTTGCAATATCGAATTGCACAGTTTAACATGTATAAAAGACAGATACAAAGGGATGGGTGCTGATTAACTGGAAAGTGGAAGTCATTCTAATATTGGCATTCAATGCCCTCCACAGTAATAGCAACATATATAAAATCTTTCTAACAGTAATTATGACTGAAGCCTTGTGAAGGAATACATGTATTGTGGGGAAGGGAGAAAAAAGATTTGGAACAAGGTTTTGCAAGAGTGAATGTTGAAAACTATGCATGTATTTTGAAAATAAAAAAGCTTTATAAAAAATATTCCCCCAAAGGGGCAGCTAAGTGGCGAAATGGATAGAGCACCAGCCCTGAAACCAGGAGGACTTAAGTTCAAATCTGGTCTCAGACACTTAACATTTCGTAGCTGTGTGACTCTGGGCAAGTCACTTAACTCCAACTGCCTTAGCAAAATAAATTAATTAATTTAAAAAAATTTCCCTAATCTAAAATCACTTCTTCCTCTGAATCCAAGGCACTTTACGCACCCATATTACTTATTAGCAACTGGTAAACATCTCAGCTTTGCCACTAGACTAGAAGATCCCTGAGGAAAGAGGCAATTCTTCACCCTTGAATCCCCCTCAAAGTTTAGCACAATACTTTATACTAGGTACCTATCTCCTACACAAAACCTTATCTGGTAACCTTCCCAAGAGGCAACTAAATGGTGCAGAGTACTGGAGTCAGGAAGACCTGAATTCAAATCCAGCCTCACTCAGTCACAAACTATGCGACTCCAAACAACTATGGAATTAACAGTAAATTAATAGTACCTACCTCACAGGATCATTTTGGGGACTGAAAGAGACCATCATTTGGCACAGAATAGATGCTACATAAATATAAGTTCCTTGAGGTCAGGGGCTTTCTTTTATTACTTCTTGTATCCTTAGCATTTAGTACAGTGCCTGGTAGACAGGTGCTTAATAAATGTTTATATGTGTATACACTTGACACCTGATATACATGTGTGCTGTTTATATATATGCTAATGTGCATGTATACATATGTGTGAAACTATGTTGAAGATAATTATTTGTTCCATATTGCTTTGCTTGATAGAATCTCTTTAGGGACATAAATTTTCTTTTTTTAAAATCTTTGAATCGACAATACTTAGAACAGTGCCTAGAAAACAATAGGCACATAGTAAATGCCTATTTCCTCTTAAAATCTGGGGAAAGTAATGGTATCAGCTGAGAAGCAATAATGGTTACATGATGCAAAATAAACTAGTTTTACAAGCTTGAAAGTCATGTAAATAATAGCTTGTAATTTTTAAAAACAAGACCACAACTTGGCTCTTTTCAACAATGAGGTGATTCAAGGCAATTCCAATAGATTTGTGATGGAAAGTGCCCTCTATGTTCAGAGAGAAGAGTATGGAGATTGAATGTGGATCAAAGCATAGTATTTTCACCTTTATTGTTGTCTGCTTGCTTGTTTTTGTCCCTTTTATCTGATTTTTTTTGCTCAGCATGATTAATATGAAAATATTTTTAGAAGAACTGCATGTTTAACCTATATCAGAATATTTGTTGTCTTGGGGAGGGGGTCAGGGGACAAAGAGGGAGAAAAATTTGGAATACAAGGTTTTGCAAAGGTGAATGTTGAAAACTATCCTTTGGGAAAATGCTATCAAAATAAATAAATAAAGCAAGATGATACATCTCTAGCATGCTATGAATTATTGTGTCTCAATTACCCCTATGCCTTGGTATTAGGCAGTGAGGCCAAAAAGGGTTTGAAAAGAAAATCTTTACTCAAAATATACCTAGTTTTAATCAATACAGAGGCAGCTACTGAGCAGCCAAATAGAAAATTATTAAGTAAGGTCAATTGTGGGTCTATTTGGTTTCCAAATTCCATTCCTTTCATTATAATAAAGTTCATTGTTTCCAACTGGATCCCATAATTAAAATCAGCTTGCCAGTGTAGGATTAACAGTTTCAGCTCCTTCTGTGTTCTGAGAATGGCCTTTTACATGATCCCTCTCTATGTTAAATGTAAGGCTGGCAGAACCGAGTCTAGGAAAGAGTCCTGTTTCTGAAACCACCTTCAGTTAGATCCAAATTCCACTTGTACTATTTATTTGTGCACTGGAAAAATCAATTTTACTTTTTCAAATCTCAGGTATTTTCATTTGCAAAATGATGGTCCAGATTAGGCAAACTCTAAGACTCTGTCCAATTCTAAATCTATTCATTAGTAATTCTGCTAGAAAATTCAAACTGAGAGGTGTCAAATATGACTTTTCCAAAGTAAAAGGAGGAAATGCTGACAGTGGGTGGGTAAAGACAGTTATACTAAAGAATCAATGCAATAAGCCATCTTGTATGGCCAAGGAAGCAAGTTCCCCAAGTATCTTTTTGCACCATTTACTATGTCCAACATAAGAAACAGGTAACAAAGGGCAAAGTAAAATATAGTTCCTCAACCAAATGGGAGAACTAATATAGAATCACTGGATTTGTATCTGGAATGTCTAATCTAGAACTCCATTTTCAAGATATCAAGTGAGTGGTTCAAGGTTCATACATAAGAGTTCAGACAAAGATAAAACTAGAGCTGAGTTTTCCTGATTGTCAGGCCAGTGGTCTCTATTCCAGAAAATTTGGCAGCAATCACACGAAACAAACAAGGCTTAAAGCAGAACTCATTATTTTCAGTTTCCTTATCCACAAAATTAAGAAATCTCTTCCTTAGGCTGGGGCACTGATACATTGTTGGTGGAACTGTGAATGGATCCAGCCATTCTGGAGAGCAATCTGGAACTATGCTCAAAAAGTTATCAAACTGTGCATACCTTTTGACCCAGCAGCGTTTCTATTGGGCTTATATCCCAAAGAGATTTTAAAGGAAGGAAAGGGACCCACATGTGCAAGAATGTTTGTTGCAGCCCTTTTTTGCAGTGGCTAGAAACTGGAAACTGAATGGATGCCCATCAATTGGAGAATGTCTGAATAAATTATGGTATATGAATGTTATGGAATATTATTGTTCTATGAGAAACGACCAGGAGGACGATTTCAGAGAGGCCTGGAGAGACTTGCATGAACTGATGCTCAGTGAAATGAGCAGAACCAGGAGATCATTATACACAGCAACAACAATACTATGTGATGATCAATTCTGATGGACATGGCTCTCTTTAACAATGAAATGTTTCAAACCAGTTCCAATTGTTCAGAGAGGGATATGAAATGTGGACCACAACATAACATTTTCATGCTCTGTCGATGTTTGCTTGCATTGTGTTTCCTTTCTCTGATTTTTCTTTCTTGTAGATAGGATTTTTCTTGCACAAAAATGATAAGTGTGGAAATATGTATACATATATTCAATTTGTCAAGTATTTTAACATAATTTAAATGTAGTGGATATCCTGCCATCTAGGGGAGGGGTGAGGAGTAAGGGGGAAAAATTTGTAACAGAAAGCTTTTTAAGGGTTAATGTTGAAGAATTACCCATATATATGTTTTGCAAATAAAGTTTTAATAATAATAAAAAAAAATTACCTTGGGGAAAAAAAAAAGGTACCTGCCTTCTCAAAATCACTTTCAAGTAACCTAACAATGAGAAATACTACCAAAAAGAGTTTATAACTCAACATGATGTTATCTAGTGCTTTATGGTTACAAAGGACTTCAGAGAAACTACTTGATGTAACCATCACAAAAACTTTGTGAGGTGGGTAACAACATAAACATAATCACACTTGTTTTTACAAAGTAAAGTACTGAGGCTTAAGGAGGTTAAAAGGGACCTAACGTGGTATAGCTGAGAGAGCAGTCGATTGGCAGCAAAGCACCCAAAGCACCTAGGTTCAAATGCTATCTCTATTACTTACTCCCCGTGTAACCTCTCTGGACTTCAATGTCCTCAACAGTAAAATATGAATTAATCAGGTGATTTCTAAAGACTCTTCTAGTTCTTGCATTATGGGATTCTATAAATTCTCTGAGGTCACTGGTCCTGGGGACTGGAATCTAAGTCTTCTGTCTCGAATTGCTCTTTTTTTCTGTTCTATAGTGTCACTCAAAAAATACATTGATCTTGTGATGAAGAGAACCATCTACACCCAGAAAGAAGACTGTGAGAACTGAGTGTGGATCACAACTTAGCATTTTCATTCTTTTTGTTGTTTGGTTACATTTTATTTTCTTTTTCATTTTTTTTCCTATTTGATCTGATTTTTTTGTGCAGCAAGATAATTGTATAAATATGTATACATATATTTTCACCATGTTTAACATATTGGATTGCTTGCCATCTAAGGGAGGAGGTGAGGGGAAAGAGGGGAAAAATTGGAACACAAGATTTTACAAAGAGTCAATGTTGAAAAGTTATCCATGCATATGTTTTTGAAAATAAAAATTTTAATTAAAAAAAAATTGAAATTAATGAAAGCCAACATAGGTGCCTTATGGTTGTATAAAGTCTTTGCAGCAATTATATACATCAGAATTAATTTTAAACCAAGACATCACAATAGTTTGGCACAATAGTTATTTGAACCAAAATTGTGTGGGGAGGATGCTGGTTACTTACGGTGTTGATTTGTGTGAAGAGTCTGGATACGGCCGTTTGTCATTCATTCTGCCATAAGAGGAATATGCCATGGAACTGTCAACTCTATCCACATAGTCAGATGGAGCTGGGGGTACTTCTTGTGCATCTGCAGACACATTCTTCACCTAAGGAGACAACCCCACCAAAAAGCAACAGCTTTAAGAAAGTCATCTGAACCAGGAAATCAATATACACGGTAACAAGAAGACAATGAAATGATCAATTCTGATGGACATGGCTCTCTTCAACAATGAGAAACAATGAGTTTCAAACCAGTTCCAATTGTTCAGTGAAGAATGCCATATACACCCAGAGAGGGAATATGAAATGTGGACCACAACATAACATTTTCACACTTTCTGTTGATGTTTGTTGCATTGTTTTCTTTCTTAGATTTTTTTTCCTTGTAGATCTGATTTTTCTCATATAGCAAGATAACTGTATAAATATACATATATATAAAAATATATATATATATACATATATAAACATCATCTGAGACCACAGAGCTGAAAATGCTGTAATATAAGATTTTCTCCCTAACAAGATATTCCTGGACATTTAAGAAAAATGGAAAAGAGCCATCATATATAAACACTGACTGTTCTGGTCCATATTGGTATAATAAGCCACTGTGAACCAAGAGTCACTGTGCCTTCAGCTGTCATGTTAGTGTCTTACGGAGGGGAGGGGCTGGAGAATGGGAGTCAGACTCAAGGAAACTGAGTTCTAACATTGATTTGACTTGTGAGTTTGGGTAAGTTTCTTGACCTTAACTTAAAAGTCTCAGCTTCCTCAGCTATAAAAGGAAAGAGATCAACCAGATCTCCTTGGAAGCCCCTTTCAATCATGATTCTGTTGTACATTCTTGGCTCCATACTAGCTGTTTCCATTCTAGATAAGTCATTTAACTTCTAAGAGCTTAAGTTTTTTCAGCTGTAAAATGAAGATGGTATTTATATTAGTGACCTCTAGACTACTGTGAAGGAAATAATAATAATAATAATATACTTTCTGTATGATAGGTACTACATCAAGTGCTTTATAATTATTATCTCATTTGATCCTCACAACAACCTTGGCAAGTAGGTGCTATTATTACCCTTATTTTATAGATGAGGAAACAGACAGAGGTCCAATTTGAACCCAGGGCTTCCTGACTCCAGGTCAAGAGCTCTCTATCTACTGCCCCATCTAGCTGCTTCCTTTGAAGTACTATTTAGATGATCAGGCTTAGTAATCAGTTTAGGTACTCACATGAAATTAAATCCAAGAACATTTTTAGAAGGATTTAACAAAATGGGAATCAGGAGGAAAAATTAAAAGTTCAACTTCTTTAGACAAAGTCTAAATGACTTTGTTTCTACTATAATAGGCCTACAAAAATGGTCACAGTTTAAAATTTTTCTTTCTTCCCTCTCCATAATCAGGAATTAAATTCTACCTATAAAGAAGTCCTCCAGAGAGCAGACTTCATTATTATGGAAATGGGCTTAGACTGCAGAGGGAGAAGAATATTTAAATGTAAAAAGGATGGAGAGTTGGATCCCCAGTAAGGAAGGTTAGCATATGGGGTGAAGGAAATTTTTATGAGTTTTTGAAGACCAGTATTTCCTTTATTATTATAAATCTAAACTATTAGATTTAACACTCAAAGCACATAAGAAGGTACCTGTGTTCCAAGCTATTTTCAATTCATTCCACAATGTAAAAAATGACATTCTTACTACATTGTACAGATCATATACAGATATGCAAAGGGCTATTACTGCTGCATATGGTACTGGAGTGGAGGGGAAGGGGAAACTCTTGATGGTTTTCTGTTTTTGAGTCAAAAAGGATTGAAATATTTCTCCTGTGAAAAGTAGATTTTTGGCAGTATTTGGGAAATCAGTGGGTGAGGGTTGCCAGGGAGTGTTCTTAGACCCTGCAGCAAGGGAGGAGGGATGGGAACCATTCTTGGCTCCCAGTAAAAGTCTCAGTATACTTCAGATCACATGTCCCTTCCTTGGGGATAATGATCAAAGCCAGAAATCTGCTATTTCTCTGGAGGCCTAATCAGGGGTCAGGAGAGTATCCCACTTGTTATAAAACAACAGGCATATTTCTCCAAATGTTTTTACTTCCCCAAAGCTATATCTTTACAACTTTATAACAGATGAATTTTTGGTAGGTCTATAATTTTAGAAATGCCTAGATACACAGAGAGCAAAATACCCTTAACACTGCTCAAGAGTACCTTGACTCTTTGCCAATCAGAATTTTCTTGGCAGAGATACTGGAGTAGTTTGCCATTTCCTTTTCCAATTCATTTTACAGATGAGGAAACTGAGGTAAGTGGGGTTAAGTAACTTGCCCAGGGTCACACAGCTAGTGTTTCAAGCCAGACTTGAATTTAGGAAGATGAATCTTCTTGACTCTAAGCCCAACATTCTAGCCACTGTGCCATCTAGCTGTCCTAGATATGTGATAAAAGATAGCATTCCCAAGCCATTTTGGCTTTGAAGAGAATAATTTTTGCCCTCTAGCTAGATCACTCATAAGTATATCAGTCCTATAAGGAAGTGAGAAGGAGGGGTAGGGAAATTAAATAGGAAGTAAGAACAAAGAGAAATGGGATCTGGCTGTCATAAAATTTTACACTTTTATTAGTAGTACAGATAGGTAGCTATTATATTGGAAAAGAATACACTTAACTATATGATCTTGGGAAAGTTCATTCATCTCTGAGTCCCAGGCTATTCTCCCAGACAAAGTTATAAATAATCTCTGCCTTCAGGTAGTTTCCACATTAAGAATTCCTCCTTTCTAAGGAAATCATAGGCAAAGCACTGAAGGAATAGAATGGAAATTTACACAAGACAGGTATGTTTTCTTAAGAAAGATAATTTGTTCCTTTGCAGTCCTCAGCATAGTTTCAGGGAAGGACAGATTTATTTTTTTAAACGTGTTCAGAGGAACCCAAAACACTGTCTTGCCCCTTTGTTGAAAAAAATTAATATATTTTGTTTTCTATTGTATTCATTTCTGACTATATCCCTACCTTATCCAAGAAGCCATCTCTTGAGACAAAGAATTTTAAAAAATAAAGAGGAAAAAGCCTTATATTATTTAACAAAATCAAACAATCTAGCAAACAAATCTGAGAGTAGCTATGACATTGTCCTCATTTTCTCAACTCTTTGGGACTGCTTGGTCATTATATTTATACAGCATAAGGGCATTTTTGTCTGTTTCTTGTTTTTTATCATGTACATTGTAGTCATTATACTGTTTACCTCAACCCTTTCATTTTCTGAAAAAGTAAATTTTATTTTTTTATATCAAAAATTTCTCAATATATCCCTCACAGAGAGCCATCTCTTATAAAGAAAAAAGAGAAAATAAAAGTCTAATAAAATTATCACACTTTAAAAAATCCTTGTCATTCTACATAATAACCTACCCCTCAATCCCTCCCCTCCCCCAAAAAACTCCCAAAAAGGAGGAAAGAATCTTTTTTCATCTCTTCTCCAAGGTTAAACTTCTTGGTCATTTTAATGACTCAGCATTCAGTTACTGGTTGTTTTTTGTTATGTGGCTGTGGCTCATTCTACTTACATAGTTGTAGTCATTTACCTATCCTGTTTTCTGCAAATCCTTCATTTTCACTAAGGAGGAAATGGAAGCCCAAAAAGGACAAGTGACTTATACAAAGCCACATTTTTTTTTGTGATGTTTTTAAGAAATTCTTTAGATTAGTTCAGGAGGGTGAATGAAGGGACTTAAAGAGTCACACATTTTCTGGTCTCTAGTTTAAGTTAGGAAAACAAAGAGAACCATAATAATTATAATATTGGAAGACTCAGACAATACTGAAAGGAGTGAATAGTAACAGACATTCCTAGATATTACCCTTAATTAACTAATATTCCAACAATATGGTCTTTGTGTAACATTTCTGTTCTTAAACCTGAGGCTGAATCATTTTTTTGAGTATTCCATCCTCTCTTGGGTATGGAAATTATCTTACATATATATTATTTTGCATGTGTATGCATGCATTTATGTATTTCCTTGGGTTTACTCACCTTTCCCTAAACACACTCCTTTTGTTTCCCAATTTTCTCCCTCAGAGGCAGCTATTATCCTAGGTTTCTGCCTTAGTCTTTCTCTTTGTCTAATTTCTGTCCCAGGACATTCTCATTCACTGCCATAACTCAGCCACCACCTCAATGCAGACCTCTCTCCAGACTAACTCCATCCCTTACCAGATGTCTGAGCTCTAGACCCCCATCTTCCTCCCCTTGGATAGCTTGCAGGTGCCTCAAATGCAACATGTCTAAACAGAACTTGTCATTTCTCTAAACCTGCTCCTCCTTTTAACTTTTTCGGGCTATAATACTACTATTTGTCAGTTTCTTCAGAACCTAAGGGTTCTCTTTGATTTTTTTTTTAAAATTTCTCATATCCTCAAGACATTAACAAAGGACAATTTCTCATAACCAATCAGTTATGCACTCCCACTTCCCTTCTTTTTATTCTGATTTTTACCTACACAATAGAGGCCCCTACCTTTTTGAAGTGTTATTGAACTGTTATAATAAGCTAGGTGTAGCCGATAACACTAGACCTGGAGACAGGAACACCTGAGTACAAATCCAGCCCCAAGATAGTTAATAACTAGCTGTGGGAAGTGACTTAGGCAAGTCACTTAACCCTGTCCACTTCTGTTTCCTCAGCTGGAGAAGGAAATAGCAAACCACTCCAGTATCTTTGGGAAGAAAACTTAAATGGGGTCACTTTGAGTAAGCCAGATTGATATGAATGAACAGCAAACAATAATCACACACCAAAGTATACCTTTTCTGGATGTTGAATATTTCATATAACCCCGTTTCAAAAGTAATTTCTCACCTACTTAGCTTTGAGTCATAGGATCATAAATTAATAAACTGGAATTGGATGATACTTCAGTTCATCTAGTGCAAGCTTTTTATTTTACAGATGAGGCCTAGAGAGGGAAGGTAATTTTTCCATTTTCCAATATCCCACAGTTAATAAGTAGAAGTTAGTGTCTGAATTCAGGTTCTGTCTTTCAAATTCAGCACATATCCTATTCCACTATAACAGAATGTATAGGTTGAATCTATACCACACTCAAGCTATGAAAACTCTCACTGAGGTGGAGAGATGTAGTAAAATAAAATATTATTGCCTAGATGTCTACCTTTTGGATGTAAATTTTTCTCTCTATAAAATTACTACTCAGATTTGTTTCAAACATTATGTGCCTTTGTTTAGTCTCCTGGGCAGACCAAAAGTAAAATTAGGATGAGCTTTGCAGTTTGGCAATTAAAATAGCTGAGTTTATGGGATGCCAGAGGGTGGAGCACTTTAATCTTGAAGTATCATCTCTAATTTTATAACCTGAATGCCCCAACTGCCTGCCATGTCCTTGTAGCACTAGGTTTCCAACCACTAAGTCGTTTGGCTAGTTTTTCCAGTTTTTCTGATACTTTACACCCACAGATGCTCAACCACTAAAGGCCTGCAGTCCAAATTAATTCAATATTGCCTTCTGACTTTTCTTTTCATAACATCATCTCTGGTCAAATAACAAAGTGGTTTTCAAGTCTTAAGAAAGAAATATGCAAATGTCAGCTATTATTAATATTACTTTGCTTTGAAAAGTTAGCTGTCTTCCAAGATCTGCTAAACCTATTCAGATGCCAGCTTTCTGAGCAGATAGGAGTAACAGAATTAACTACACACTGTCCCCTAGAGAAGTTTGTTTTTGAGTGGATATACAATTTCAGTGATATAGGGAACTTCACCACCAATGAAGATCTACACTTTCTCTTGAAATAGTCTTAGAAAATTGCTAAGGGCTTTTGATAGATTAACTGATTTATCTAGAGTCAGAGACAGCATATATTAAAAGAAGAACTAGACTCAGGTTGTCCTGAATCTGATACTGGCTCTCCAGTCACTCTCTCAAAGTTACTGCTAACTAATCAGTCAGGTTGGAACCAAGAAAAAAGTCTTGAAACTATAGGGAGAATTGCCAGCAGATTTATTGGTCAGAGTTAAAAACAATGCCAAAATTGGATAAAAATCAGAAGAATCGCACTAATTTTTATCTCCTCCAACCCAGGCAGCTAGGAGTACCTGCCTTGCAGTCAGGAAGACTATCATCTTCCTGAGTTCAAATCTGGCCTCAGAAACTAGCTGTGGGATCCTGGGCAAGTCACTTAAAGGTTTATTTCAGTTTCCTCACCTATAAAATGAGCTGAAGAAGGAAATAGCAAACCATTCTAGTTTCTTAGCCAAGAAAACCCCAAATGGAGTCAAGTAGAGTTGAACACAATTGAAAAAAACAACTGAACCACAGCAAAAGCTAACCCTATCTGTTTAAACAGTTAACTCTGAAGCAAACTAGCAAAAGCAAAGACAATAGTCTAACAACATCTTAAGAAATTTAACTATGCAAAATAGAAATCACAATGAATAGATAGGAAGATCTCAGAAAACAACTGAGTCAAACACACCTGATCTCTCAGGCAAGCAGAGGGACAAGGCAGTGGAGGGCAATGATTGTTTAGAATACAAGCTAATTTGCAAAATAGTAAGAATAATAACAGTTAAACAGGAATGCTTTGGGTTGTTTTTTTTTTTTTTTTTCCAGAGACTATATTAATTAGCAGCACACATGCTGAAGATCAAGACATAGGAACAGGATCTTCCCACAATCCCATACTGGCTGTGACCCAAAGTTTAAAAAGTTTAAAAGTTTTGGTCTATAGCACACAGAACCATTTTCCAATTAGTATACCTCCCTGCTTATAATTGCACATTTCTATAGACTGTTTAAGTTTATAAAATCTTTTCAACAGTTTTCAGAAAGGGTCAAAACCAATACCATCATCATGATTTTACAACTAAATAAACTGAAGCTAAGTAATTAAGTAAACAGGTAAATCAAATGACTGAATCTTAGGTACAGCAAGTCTGGGATAGAATTTGAACCAAAGATTCTTGTATTTGGCAGCTTAGGAATATAATGGGGATTGAGTCAGGAAGACTAAATTCAAATCTAGTTTCACTTTTTAGCTGTGTGACCCTGAGCAAGTTATTTAACCATTTGCCTCAGTTTCCTCATCTGAAAAATGAACTAGAGAAGGAAACAGCAAACCACTCCAAGAAAACCCTAAATTATGGGGGAACACTCAAAATATGATTCGTTTTATGTAAAATTCTTTAGTCTGACAATGGCACATTCTTTCCCTTTTCTCAAAGCCTAATTTTTTTTGAGCTGACAAGGTCTATCTGACAAAACAAACTAAATAAAATAAATTCTCTCTTCTATTTGTGATCTACACAGGGATGCCAGCTATCTTTTTTTTTTTCTTTCTTTCTTTAAAAGATGTGATATGCTAATCTACTGGCAGGCCATGCCCCAGGAGATCTTTTAAAAAGAACACTCACTAGGGAATGGTTTGTGCTGGTTACAAAACAAAAAGCTAGTCCTCCTTCCAGCTGAAGTCTCCTGCAGATAGTCTCCATTCCCCACTCCTCCCAATAACCTACTCCACCCCTCCCTTGCTGGCCCTTCCCACTCCACCCTCCCTCCACATTGGAGTTTGGACAAGAATTTACCATACCTAAGTTCCTGCATACGTTTCAAAATGAGATAATGGGGGAGGGGTTGAGAAGAGACTCAGACATTAACTTTTACTACAATTTGTACCAGTCTAGAAAAAGGAGGGGGGGAGGGTGTGGAACAGTGGGAGAGGGAGAGATGAAGAGACTTGAAAGAAATATGGACAGAGATTGTTAAAAATGCCTTTATTTTAATTTTGCTTTCCTTTCCCCCTTCCCTTTCAAACTCAG
Source organism: Myrmecobius fasciatus (assembly GCA_023553655.1). NCBI lineage: Eukaryota > Metazoa > Chordata > Mammalia > Dasyuromorphia > Myrmecobiidae > Myrmecobius > Myrmecobius fasciatus. The sequence goes on along the minus strand of JAJPUD010005081.1, from coordinate 15,389 downwards.
TGCTAATATGTAAATGGCATCTGGTTTCAAAGATATTAAACAATATCTTCAATGAGATAATATAAGTAAAACATTAAATAAATGGTTGCAAAACTGAACATGACTATTGGTAAAACAATCATAAATTAAAGATTTTAATGTGCTCATCACATCAAGCTTAGACTTAACTTTGCTTTCTACCAATCCGGAATTTAGGGTTCCATACAGCAAGAAACTAAGACTAAAGGAAGTGATTACCTATGGCTAGCATATATTAGAAATTAAAATCTGAATTTAATATCTAATCTAATACTCTTTCCATTATATCACCATATTGTTTTTCTTAACAAAATTTTAATATTCACTTTTAAAAATTTTGAATCCCAAATTCTTTCCCTCACTCATTGAGAAAATAGACAATGATATCAATTATATGTGAAGTCAAGCAAAACATTTCCTTACCTGCCATGTTGGGGGGGAGGGGGGAAAAGGAAAAATAAAATGAAAAAAGTATATTTTAATCTGTACTCAAGAGTTCATCAGTGCTCTCTTTGGAGGTAGATAGCATTTTTTGTCTTTCACAGCTGATCACTGTACAACACTGCTATATGTACAATGTTCTTCTGATTCTGCTTACTTCATTTTGTATCAGTTTCATGTAAGTCTTTCCAGGTATTTCTGAAACCTTCCTGCTGGTCATTTCTTGTAGCACAATAGTATTCCATCACAATCACACACCACAATTTGTTCAGGCATTCCCCAATTGATTACCCAAAAGAGTTTTTATAAATAGTTTTCTACACATGTCATTTCCCCCTCTTTAATCTCTTTGTGATACATTCTTAGTAGTGTATTGCTGGATCAAAGGGTACTATTCAGTTTTATAGACCTTTGGGCATAGTTCCAAATTGTCTTCCAGAACAGCTGGCTAAGCTCACAACTCCAACATGACGTTAGTCATATCACCTTTCTTAAATTGGATGCCCATCAGTTGGAGAATGGCTGAATAAGTTATGATATATGAATATCATGGAATATTATTGTTCTGTAAGAAATGGCCAGCAGGATGATTTCAGAGAGGCCTGGAGAGACCTACATGAACTGATATTAAGTGAAGTGAGCAGACCAAGCAAATCATCGTACACGGCAACAAGATTATGTGATGAACTGTGATGGACTTGGCTCCTTTCAACAGCAAAGGCCAATTCCAATGGTCTTGTGAGGAAGAGAGCCACCTGTACCCAAAAAGTACAAGGACTTGGGGAACTGAGTGTGGATCACAACATGGAACAACAATGATGGAAGTGAGCAAGATCCAAACTCAGTTCCCCTGATTCTGAAACCAGTGCTCTTTCTTTATTAAACCAAATAGTGGGTTTTTAAAAATTCAGTAAAAAGCAGTGTTAAGTAATTTCATTTCAAAAGGCATTCTCCAGTTCTTTAAAGCAATTTTGACCAATTTATCATTTTAAAATTTACTTTTTCACAACTTTCCTCCTCAAACTGCTTTAATTTGTGATAAGTTTTTTCACTTCCATGATCCTTTGCTTCCTCATTTGTGAAATTAGAAACTACAAAATGTGAAAAAAAATTCAGTTATATGTCTAAAAAATCATCTATATCACACACAATTCCATGTATACTATCATATAGTCTATGACTTCATTAGCCAATGAATTTTTCATATGAGTCATTAAGTATCAAAAGAAAACTGTTTTGTGAAGTTTTAGCTACTTGTCACTTTTTCTTCTAAGGAAGAAATAGTTGGTAAGCAGTTTCTGGAAGGTAACAGGATATCAGTTATCAATTAAAAGACCTAGAGGACAAGCCCTAGTTCTGTCACCAATTGCAGTCTTGGAAAAGTCATGGAAAAGTGCTTTGAAAAGTATATGATAATGTACAATGAAGAACAATGGATTAGAAGGGAAAGTTAAACTAGGGAGAAAAATCTTAGCAACAAATTCTTCTGATAAAGGTTTGATATCCAGGATATACAGGGAGTAAATACAAATAAAATAGCCGCCATCTCCCATTAGATAAATGGTCAAAGAATCTGTTGTTTGTAACTCACAAATAAGAGAAATGCAAATCAAAACAACTCAGGATCTACCTCATACTCACTGTATTGGCAAAAATAATAAGCAAGGAAAATGACAAATGTTGAAGGGGCACACTGATGCCTTGTTGGTAGAGCTTTGAACTGGTCTAGACATTCCAGGAAGCAATTGGAATTATATGACCCCAAAGTCACTAAACTATGCATTTCCATTTGACTCAGAAATTCCATAGCTAGACTTATACCCCAAAGTGATCAAACAAAAAGAAAAAGAAACCCTATGTAGAAAAACATTTACAATCTGATCATGTAATCAACTATTAATTCAACTTCAATGGCTCCCAATTAACTTCACCATCACATATTAAATTCTCTTTGGCCTTTACAGATCCTTGTCTTTTTTCTTTTCTGGTTTCCTTATTCTTTTTATGCCATTTTACATTTTTTATAATCTACAATCTAGCAACATTAGCCTTATTGTCATAATTTACAAAGGACACTTACCATCCAACTCCATGCCTTTTCAATGGCTGTAACCCCCCCTTCCTACAATGTTCTCTTATCTCACCCCTATCTCCTGACTTCTTTCAAGCCTCAGATCTAATCCATGTTCTGCCAAGAGGCCACTAGGTACATTTTCATCCCCTTCCTACAAAGCACACAGGCTATTACTGTCTTCCTACTAGGATTAACTCTCATTTTCAGTTTATGTATTCCTTTGTACATAATTTTTTATGTTGTTTCTCCCATTAGAATGTAAATTCCCTGAAGTAGGGATTATGTTTTTTTTTTTTTAAATTTTTATTTTATTTGAATAACATATGTGTGGGTAATTCTTCAACAATAACCCTTACATAGCTTTCCGTTACAAATTTTTCCCCCCAACTCCCCACCCCTCCCCTAGATGGCAGGATATCCACTACATGTTAATTATGGTAAAATATTGGCAAATCGAATATATGTATACATATTTCCAAACTTATCATTGGTGTGCAAGAAAAATCTTATCTACACGAACGATATATCAGATAAAGGAAACACAATGTAAGCAAACATCAATCAAGGAGTATGAGAATGTTATGTTGTGGTCCACATTTCGCATCCCTCTCTCTGGGTGTATATGGCTTTCTTCAGTGAACAATTGGAGATGGTTTGAAACATTTCATTGTTGAAGAGAGCCATGTCCATCAGAATTGATCGTCATATAGTACTGTTGTTGCTGTGTATAATGATCTCCTGGTTCTGCTCATTTCACTCAGCATCAGTTCATGTAAGTCTCTCCAGGCCTCTCTGAAATCATCTTGCTGGTCATTTCTTACAGAACAATAATATTCCATAACATTCATATACCATAATTTATTCAGCCATTCTCCAATTGAAGGGCATCTATTCAATTTCCAGTTTCTAGCCACTACAAAAAGGGCTGCCACAAACATTCTTGCACATGTGGGGCCTTTTCCTTCCTTTATGATTTCTTTGGGATATAAGCCCAATAGAAATGCTGCTGGGTCAAAGGGTATGCACAGTTTGATAACTTTTTGAGCATAGCTCCAAATTGTTCTCCAGAATGGCTGTATCCGTTCACAGCTCCACCAACAATGCATCAGTGTCCCAGCCTTCCCACAACCCCAACATTCATCATTAACTTTTCCTGTCATTTTAGCCAATGTGACAGGTGTGAAGTGGTACCTCAGGGTTGTCTTGATTTGCATTTCTCTGATCAATAGTGATTTGGAGCACCTTTTCATATGACTATAAATAGTTTTAATTTCATCCTCTGAAAATTGTCTGTTCATATCCTTTGACCATTTATTGATTGGAGAATGGCTTGAATTTTTATAAATATGAGACAATTCTCTATATATTTTAGAGATGAGACCTTTATCAGAACCCTTAAATGTAAAGATGATTTCCCAATTTATTGCTTCCCTCCTAATCTTGTCTGCATTGATTTTGTTTGTACAAAAACTTTTTAACTTAATATAGTCAAAGTTATCTATCTGGTTTTCAATTAAAAGTTCCAGTTCTTCTTTGGACATAAATTTATTCCATCTCCACAGGTCTGAGAGGTAAACTATATTATGTTCCTCTAACTTGTTTACAAAATCACTCTTTATATCCAGATCATGAACCCATTTAGATCTTATCTTGGTATGTGGTGTTAGATGTGGGTCAAGCCCTAATTTCTTCCACACTAGTTTCCAGTTTTCCCAGCAGTTTTTGTCAAATAGTGAATACTTATCCCAAAAGCTGGGGTCTTTGGGTTTATCAAAAACCAAATTGCTATAGTTATTGCCTAGTTTGTCTTGTGATTCTATCCTATTCCACTGATCGACTACTCTATTTCTTAGCCAGTACCAAATGGTTTTGATGACCGCTGCTTTATAATATAGTTTTAGATCTGGTACAGCAAGTCCACCATCGTCAGCCTTTTTTTCATTAATCCCCTTGAAATTCTAGACCTTTTGTTTTTCCAAATGAACTTTGCTACTATTTTTTCTAGATCTGTAAGATAATTTCTTGGGAGTTTGATTGGTATGGCACTAAATAAGTAAATTAGTTTGGGTAGTATTGTCATTTTTATTATATTCGCTCGTCCTACCCATGAGCATTTTAAGTTTTTCCAATTGACTAGGTCTGATTTGATTTGTGTGGAAAGTGTTTTGTAATTTAGTTCATATAGTTCCTGACTAAGGGATTATGTTTTTAAAAATTTTTTTAAACCTCCAGTTTTTAGCACTTTGACTAGGACACAATAAGCACTTAATAAATGCTTACAGATTAACTGATTAAATAACTGATAAACTATCTTCTGTAGAGGATAGGTATATAATTGGAGAACTGAGATAAGAAGATCAATTAGGAACTTTCTGAAGTGATTCAGTATAGAAAGGATCAAAACTAGGTAGTGGCTATGAATGTGAAATGTGGTCAACTCCTCTCCCCCCACAAAATTTATCAATTATATATAAACAATTATATAAATATAACATAAAACAGTGTTGTGCAATATATACAAAAACTACAATGATGTAATTAAGAAAATGAGACAATAAAACTGGTCAATAATAATGGTAATTTGATCATATTGTCCAAGTTAAAGGGTCATAGTCCCCTAGTTCTGCATTCCTTCCCCTCTCAATAACATGGATAAATTAATTATTTTGTCAGGAGCCTTATCTGATATTTATTTATCTGGTATTGTTTCAGAGCAAAAAATACTCTGTCACTCAATAAGACATTTTTTTTGGAGGGCACAGGAAGAATAGTGGACTTAAGAGATTTGAGGCAATGCTGAAAACCAGTTGGGACATGTAAAATTAGTTGTTTTATACAAAATAAATGACAGTCTGCCATTCTTGCCATTGGCAATGATCCAGGATTTGGGAAAACTCCCTTAGTTGGTACCTGCAAAACCAAAATATCTCTAAGTCGCTTTCCCTCTTTTGCAATGGAAAAAGAGAAACTTTTCTTACCTTCCTTCCTCTCTTTCCACCACCACCTAAAGGCAGAAATCTCCCCCAAACACTGAGCAGATAATCTAATGTACTTCATAGCTTCCTGGTTAGGTAAATCAGAGCTAGCAAGGTAAGGGAAATAACTTCTCTCAGATAAAGAAAGCCTACAAAATTGTCTGAAGCCCATAGAAATGGAGAAGCCAAGCTCATTTAATGTTTTTTGGTGTGTTGTTTTTTTGAGGGGTTTTTTTGTTTGTTTTTGGGGGGGTTGCTTATACAAAAAAAAGGTTTAAAATAAGTTTTCAAAACAGATGGTTGAGATGAGGTGATAATCTCCAGGCTAACTGTAGACTGAATCTTATGGAAAAGAGTTAATTATTTCCCTGTATATGGTTCCTCCTCTCTTTGATCCATTCCAGATAGATTCTAGGAAGTGATGGGCCATATACTGTCCCTGAACCTTAGTTTCCCTTTCAGTTTGGGATACTACAATTCTATTATCTTTATTTTCAAGATTCTGTAATATTTGTCTTTATTCTTCATAGTTTAGCACTACATTTGCATTTCCAATAGCACCCCAATATAGGGGAAAGAGTGCTGAATTTAGGCTTTAAGCAGAACTGGTTCTGATATTAGTTGTGTAGGCATTGGCAATTTATTTAACCTGAGCTTCAGTATCCTCATCTAAAAAAAATGAATAATTATTTCTTCCTTAAAGAACTGTTCTAAGGAGAATACTTTGTGAATCTTTAAAGGTCACATAAGTATAAGCAATTACACTTATAAAAATAAAAATTAATACTCCTTTTTCTTTCACAAATATTCAGACACTTTGCTATATTTCATTCATTTTTAGTTAATGGATATGTTCTCTATAGTTCCTATTTCAAAACTTTTCAAATCTCCTCAAGGCCCTAAGTCTACCTTACCACCAACTCATTCTCAAGATACAGTCTTGCCTTTTACTTTAGTAAAATACTGAGCTTCTCCCATGTTTTCACATAAAATTTCTCTCCCTCATCAACTTTGAAATCTTATACTCTCCCCCCATGACTTCAATGATCATTTCTATATATATGACCTCTCCCCAGGCTTCCCCAGCTTTTTTCCGAGTCTTGGACCATTGATAATTTTTGTCCCCAGTGCCAAGCACAATACCTATTTGTATGCACTGTCAAAAGTTCTGTGCTCAAATCCTCCACCTCCCTTTTACCTTTCTTCATCTCAGACTTCAGTTCTTTTCCTATCACTTGATTGACAACTCCATCTAGATGTCTATTAACTAACTCGGCACACTAAAAAAAAAAAACAAAAAAAATAAACAACAACAACAACAACAACAACAACAAAAACAGTAGGGCATTACCAACCTTCCAGGCTTACAATGTTTGCATCATCTTCAGCCATTTGGTTACAATTTTGTTCTTTCTCTACCACAACTATCATGTAGATTCTCTTCTCTCTGCTAACATAACCACCACCCTGGATCAAGTCCTCAACACTTCTTGTCTGAATCAATAACCTCTTTTTTTTTTTCTTTTTTTGGGGGGAGGCAATCCAGCTTAAGTGACTTAACTCAGAATCATACAACTATGTTAAGTGTCTGAAGCTTCATCTGAACTCGGGATCTCCTGACTCCAGGGCCAGTACTCCACAACTGTTCCATCTAGCTGCTCCATAATAGCCTCTTAATTGATCATATTGCCTCGAATATTTCTCTTCTTCAATCCACTCTCCACACAGATGCCAAACAGACCCAATATGTTAGTCTGATTATTTACTCCTCCCCTCGAAAAACTCCAATGACTCTCTTATTTCTAGGATAACAAATTCCCCTGGCATTTAAACCTGTTTACAACCTGAAACCTTCTAAACTTTCTATTTTTAAAATATATTAATATCTTTTATGAATTACACAATATAATTGTACTGCCTTCTCTGCCTGAAAGCTTTCTCCTAATCTCTCCCTCTCCCAATTCCTGACTTCCTTCAAGATTCAGTGAAAGCATCACTTTCTGTAGGCTGTCTTCCTAGCTGCTAATGCTTTCCCCTTTGAGGTTACTTTGTATCTACTTTATATTTATCTTAACTATACTCAGAGTTACATATAGAGTTAATTTATGTATACATTGTCTTCCCAGATAGAACATTAGATCCCTGAGGACAGGAACTGTTCTAACTTTGTTTCCCTAGCACCTTGTCTAGTACCTTGAAGACAAGTGCTTAATAAATGTTTGCTGATTTACTGGTTCCACTCAAAACCAGTTGTCTTTAATTTTACCTAGTTTTATTTATATGATAGTATCTTATCACACAGGCAGAGAACAATGGAGTCATCTTTGACTCTGCTTGCCCTAATTTCCATAGCCATTTAGTCATAATTTGGGTACACTCAGTCTCAGCAATACCTTTCCCATTTGCTGTTTGCTACCCATTCCCACAACTTTCCCTAAGGCAATTTATCACTACCTGCCAGAACTATTTAAGAGAGTGCTAGACTGGAAGAAGCTGGAGAAATCAAAGGTGGAATCACACCAGATAATGTAATCTTCAACAACTCCCTACACCTCTTTTAAAGCTCAGTGCTATCATGTGTAAGATAGGTAAATCACTAGTAATAACTAACTTCCAGGGTTGTGAGACTCCAATGAGAAAATTTATGTAAAATATTTTTAAAAACCTAGACACTATTTAAATACCATTATTTTTTTTCAATGGTGTCACCAGTCTTTTTCCTTTCCAATATACTCTAAACATTGATAGCTTATTCTTTTTTTTTTAATAGCTCCTCATTTTCAAAGCACATATAGTTTTGAGCATTCACTCCCCAAAAACTCCGAATTCCAAACTTCTTTCCTTCCTCTTCCCTCACTATCTCCCTTAGACAGCAGCAATCCAATATATGTTAAACATGTACAACTCTTCCACACCTATCTCCACATCTACCATGCTGCATAAGAAAAATCAGACCAAAAAAAAAAGAGAGAAAGCAAACAACAAAAAAAAAGGTGAAAACATGAAGCTGTGAGCCACATCCAGTTCCCAAGTCCTCCCCAACCCAAGCAGATGGCTCTCTCCACAAGTGCACTGGAATTGGCCTGAATCACAACATTGTGAAAAAGAACTACATCCATCAGAATTGATCACCACACAATCTTTTTGTTGCGGTGTACAATGTTTTCTTGGTTCTACTCACTTCACCTAGCATCTGGCTTATTCTTTTTTTTTTTTTTCTGAGGAATTGGGGTTAAGTGACTAGCCCAGGGCCACACAGCTAGGAAGTGTTAAGTGTCTTAGACCAGATTTGTACTCAGATCCTCCTGATTTCAGGGTTGTTGCTCTATCCATTGTACTACCTAGCTATCCTTAGCTTACTCTTCTTAAAGTAAAAGTCCTGAGTCACAATGATACTTCTCCATACCTCACCCACCAAAAAAAAAAAAAAAAAATGCCCATTTTAAAGGGTCCCATGCCCAATGAATATTTAAATTCAAAATCCTTTATAATCTTACTCCAATTTACCTTTATCTTCCCTTCACATGTCATATGATGAGACAAAACATATCTACTTCAAGTCCCCTAACCATAGAGTTTTCATTTCCATATTTTCCTCTCCTTGACTATTCATCAGTCAGTTGTAACCAATGCTATCTTCTCCATCAGGCTTTCCTTGACTACTACCCTCAAAACTCTCATAAAATTTTAAAACTTTTTTACTGCATCACTCTGGTATTAAAATCGTGTGTGTGTGTGTGTTAATTACACACAAACTATCTGATGCTCACAACAACCCTTTTAGTACAATTATCATCCCCAGGTCAGAGAAGAAAAAAGATTCAAAAAGATGAAATGACTGGCTCAGGGTTACACAGCCAGTAAATATCTGAAATGGATATGAAACTAAATTATCTTGATTTTAAATTCTGTATACTATATATTAAATTACACTGTCTCTCTTGGGAATATAGGGATTCCTATTTTTTAAAGAGTAATTACAAATATGACCAATAACATCACCAATATGACCAATTAAATTTATTTTATGATTTTCATTTAAATGAATAAATTTAAACATGTAAACTTTCCTAACATTTCAATAATTTTCTAAATTTCCAACAGTGTGATCCATTCATTTGCATTCATCTTTTCCTCTTATGCAACATAATAAATATTATTATTTCATTAAGGTCTTCTTATAAATCTTTTCTTACATCTTTATATTCCTATACCTACTCATTTTAACTGCATGAAAGTTACTTTATTAAATGAAAATACCACAATTTAAGTAAATTTTTGTACATGTAGTTTTGTTCCACTTGTTATTAAAACTTTGTATTTTCAAAACGTGCATAGATAACATTCATCCTTGCAAAACCTTGTGTTCCAAATTTTTTTCTCCCTCTTCCCCCACCTCCTCCTCTAGACAGCAAGTAATTTAATATATGTTAAACATGTGCAATTCTTTTATACATATTTCCACAATTATCATACTGCACAAGAAAAAACAGATCAAAAAAGAAAAAAATGAGAAAGAAAACAAAATGCAAGCAAACAACAGAAGTGAAAATACTATATAGCTCCTGACTTTCATTTCTAACGTTTAAAATTAGAATCATCAGCATCTACACCACCAATCTGTGGTTTGAAGACACTGCTTTGTAAAACTGAGTTAAGATCCATACACCGATTTATTTCCTGATAGCTAGGAATTTTGCAACACATCTTAAAACACATTCTCTGGAACATCACATACAAATCCGTTAAAAGTAATCTACCATTTATATCTTACTACACTGCTATTTCTCATTTCATTATCTTAAACACTTATATTTGATTAAACCCTCATGACAGCAAAACCAGATGAAAGCACAAAGTTCACTGGGACTTCCATATTGCTCAATTGGAACTAGTCTCCCATCCCTCCAGAAACCAACCACCAGTAAACAAATACAAGACACACCCAGAAACTCTCACAGAAACATTTACTTCATGCACTCACTAGCAACAGTTCACAATAGCTGGTCCTATTCCACTTACAGGTGGCCTAGCCTACAGCTAAAGGTCCAAAGAAAACACTCCCTAATATCTATAATCTAGTTTCTCTATAAAACATGATGACTTTTTATAGCAGATAAACAAAGGATTTTTAAGTGCTTAACAGAGAGATGAAAGCACAGTGCTCTAAGAAGGGTGCTGTAATAAAAAATAGATTTTTTTTTTTTTAAGGGGATGTGTGTGGAAGGGCAGCAGGGGAGCGAGTAGGGGAAAGGCCACACACAGGCAGGCTCATTCATGCTGGACTATTAACAGTCTCCCTTTACTTAAGCCCAATTTTCTAATTTAAAAAAAGGCAGAAATGAGTCCCAGAATGGTAAAATAACTTCTTCAAAGTTATACAAAGAATTAATAGGAGAATTGGACAAAATTCCTGACCTAGAGAGTTCCCTCTTTCTAATGGATCATGCCATCTTCCTCAGCCCAATTTCTGGGCTCTACTACTTTCCCCTTCATTAGCAATGCTCAATTCTTGGCACTCTCCAAGATACCCAGTTTTCTTGATTTACTAAGATCTAAACTCTGTGAATTATCTTATCCTTTAAATTTTCCTTCCTTCTTTACAATCTACCAAAACTGACCTATCCCAAAAGCCTAAAGATCTCCGTCTTAACCAGTTAAGAAAAAAAACACTTCTATGTACTTACCTCAAGACACCTATTTTTTAGCTTGCTGATTTGAACATCTAAGCTGAAGTCTAAAGGTATTTAAAGGTGAAGTATCCATCCACAAACAAATAAAAAAAAATTTTATAAATCAAGGGAAATGGGGGGTTAGGGAAAGGAATACTGTCAATACACATACTACAAGGTAGCACCACTGGTAAGACTAGCATTGCTGGAAAATAACAAAGCCTCAAAACTCATCCTCCTCAACCCTTCCCCTCCCAAATCACAACCAAATACACTGTATCACTACTTTTTACACTGCTGTAGTTTTGAGTGAAATGTTTTATAAGCTGGCAAATATTTTTGCAAACAAAAGGGAAGAGAAAAATGAAGTTTTCTGCAATGCTCAGATAAACTGAAGTTATTTTCTGCTTGATTTGGATGCTTTTTTCTAATCATTTATAGCTCTATTTCTTTATAAAAGGAAAAAGAGAATCTGGATTTTCACATCACAAGACAGTTGTCACTGATAAAAAAAATCATTTCTTTTTCAAATAATAAAAATTAACTTATGCTTGTAAGATACATTGATTTCAATTTTAAGAACAAAAGAAAAAAGACATACTAAGGGTCAAATAGAATACCAAAGCCAATAGGGTCACCAGACAGTAAAAAAGTGTTAATTTTCTTTACACTTACCCATTCCTCTACATTAGGAGGCTGCTCTTCATAGACACTTTCTTTGTCCCATAAAATATTGGATTTGTCATACCTCTCCATCTTACTTCGGGTTTTCACAGCAAAGAATATTATTAAAGCAAAAGCTGCAATAACCAGAAATCCCAGCACAATAGCAATGGCCTATAAAGGGTTTAAAAAATAAAGTCAAACATTAACTATTTTGCTGTTTGTGAGATTTAAAATAAGCTATTTACTTAAGTCCATCTTTATATCTCTAAGCCTCTAATTCACAATTGCTAATTTATGTTAATTTCATGTACATGCAGTAATTCATAAAACCTGCTTTATTGAATGCATAAAACTATGAATATAAGTAGCCTGGTCATTTGTAAATGATCAATACCGTATTTACTTCAAAAATTGATTTTCCCAGGTAAAGTATGCATCCCTCCCTTATAATTTTTTGCTTAATAAAGTCTATCATCATAGATGACATAAAGGATCAGCCAATCTGTAAATGATCAAAAATTCTTCAACACTATATTCTTATTTGGTCTTACTACTTTAATGAAGATTATATTATATGAAGATCCAAATTTATAAAATGGAAAGAAAGAATCTGCCTAATTTTTTAATGGTAGGGAATTTTCAGTTTTCCCTAATGGGAAGAGAGTGTTCAATTAGGATAATTAAATATGAGCAACGGGAACTAGATTGTCCCCCGATCAAAATTCAGCATCACAAAAAGGTGGCTTCTTACTGGGAAAGTACCAGCTCATTCCTCTGAGATGGCCCTACTGTAGCCAACTGACACGGTGGACAGAGTGCCAGGACTAGAGTCAGAAATTCTCATCTTTCATGAGTTCAAATCTGGCCCCAGGCACTTACTAGCTGAATGACTCTAGGCAAGTCACTTAATCTTGTAAACCTGTTTCCTCATCTGGAAAATGAGCTGGAGAAGGAAATAGCAAATATTTTCATTATCTTTGTCCAAAACCCCCCAAATGGGTTCATAAAGAGTTAGACATGACTGAAAAATGACTGAATGAACAAGGTGGCTATTGTCAATCTTTTTTATAACATATCTGATTTATGATATGGTCAAAGATTTAGACCTGGATGGGAATTTAGAGGTTATCTAATTGAATCCCCTCTTTTTGCAATTAAAAAAACTGAAGACTAGAAAGATTGAATAATTTGCCTACAGAGGTGATTAAGCAACAAAGCCAGGATTCAAAAAGAGTCAGGGTTGTCTAGACAAAAGAAAACTGGCCTCTAAAACATGAAAGCTTAGGTTCAAGTCCTATCTATGACACATACTGGTTGTGACCCCTAGGCATGTTACTTAAACAGTCAGTACTCTAGGCACCTCTCTCTAAGACCTTAAATTACAGAAAAGATATGCTGATTGGTCTTGGTAGTTTTCCTACCCTGAGAATTCATCTTATCATTAAAATCAAAGGTCCAGCCAGACCTTCTTTTTCTATTCTACAATGTAGCTGTCAAACAGAAGGGAATACGGTCCTTATAAGTAGAGGGCTCAAGCATAAGAACCCTTGGCCAGAAGGAAGAAGTATTGAGATGCTTCTAGGGCATCCATTCACTGTGCAATAGCAGACCTATTTCTGTCTCATGAGCAGCAGGATTAAAACCCACAATTGCACAAACATTCCATTTTTGAAAACAATAGGCTTATACTGTACAAAGTTTTACATGCTCATATTCACCCCCTCCTTGAACTTCTCCCCGTCCTCAAAACCCCAAATAAATAAAAAGTGTGAAAGGAAAGATAGTTAATTTTTAACCGAAAAAAATTTCTAAATAGAAATACTACACATCACCCCCAAAACCATGTGTATTAATTCTGTTTGTTAATGATGAATGGCTCATGCAGGAAAAAAAAAAAACAAACCACCATACACTCATTTATACTCATACCTCTTGGGGATCCACCACACAGAAGTGATAAAGATATTGATCCACATAGAGTCCAGTTGTTGTAGGTGAATAAAACTGGTTGCAGAGAGCATATATCTGAGCTGAGTACATTGACCCAGACGCCTGTGCTGTTGGATTAACTCCCATTATGTAGACAATGGTAGCAATGAATACCATAATGCCTAGGATGGCGCTTATGATGATCACCACTAAGAAGTATGTTCTTGATCTCGATATTCCTGATCTCATAACACTGGTCACAAATATCACCAATGAAGCAATGAATGAAAATGCAGTCATAGCCAGTAAGAAGCCTTTTGCAGCCCTTGGGTCAGTATAAGTACCTCCATAGCCATAGCTGTAGCCATATCCATAGCCACTACCAAAGCCTCCAAAGCCACTACTTCCTCCATAAGGGTAGCCAATACCACCTCCCAGAAAGGGGCTTCCATAGCCACTATCCCAGGCAAGTGTGGAAGCCACACAGGCAAAGATAGCAATGCACATCACAATTATGATCACTGACAAAATCCTTATGATTCCTGGAGGGGAAGTCCACTTGTAGAAATGAAGTATTTCATCCTCTGGATAGTAAGAATAGGCTGGCTGAGAAAGCATTGGTCGAACATGCATCTCTCCATTGTATAGGTCATTGCTGGGTGCATAATGAGATGGCTTGCTGTAACGATTTAAAAAAAACAAAACATTTTTTCAGTTATAAGATTTATGGCAAGATCCCAGTTAAATCACAGAGGATGAAAAGGGACTAAAAAGAATAACTACACAAAAACCCAGATCCAAAGCTATTAAAGGCAGATTTTTACTATGCTCTTCAAGAATATAAACTTGCCCAGAAAGAACTTGCAGTATGTAAAATATCAGAATAAACAAATTTCTAACATACAAAAAACCCCAGGCATTTTTATATCTGTATAACCCAGTTGATTAGCTCATGATCCTATGGAAGTCTATATATTATACTTCAGATTTTTATAGCATTTTGTCTTTATAAAAAGTTCAATATAATGAATTGTTATCTATTCTTCTCAATAGCCTTATCTAGCTATTGGTCATTTTATTTAAAGTTTCATATTACCTCAAAGAAATTACCTTAAAGAAAGAAAAAAAGCACACATATATTTTTTAAAATATAGGGGGTTTTGCAGCTCTTTTTGTGATGGAAAAGAACTGAAAACTAAAGGGGTATCAGTCAATTGAGGAATGGCTAAGTAAATTATAGTTCATAATTACAGTGGAATAGTATTCTGCTGTAAGAAATGGTTTAGGAGAATGGTTTTAGAGAAACCTGGGAAGATTTGTAAGAAGTGATTCAGAATGAAATGAACAGAACTAGCAGAACAATTTATACAAAATCAGCATTGTAAAGCCAAATAACCTTGAAAACTTAGGAAATGATAGATGCACTTATTAACCATGATTCTGGAAGACCCATGAGGAAATATACATTATATCTCCTGAAAGACGGGTGACATATTTGGGGTATTGATTTACATAAATAATTTTTAAAGACAGCCAATGAAAAAGTCCGTTTCACTTGACTATGCATATTTGCTACAAGGGGTTTGTTTTTCTTTTTCCAGTGAGGGAGTAGGA
>JAJPUD010005080.1:144633-171644 GCA_023553655.1 Myrmecobius fasciatus | reverse complement strand
GGAGGGAAAGGGGGGAAAAAGGGGGTGGGTGGGGCTCTAAAGGGGAAGGATTGTTTGAGGGAAGTGGTTTTCAAAAGCAAAATAGTAGGGAGGAGGGAAAGGGGATAAGAAAGTTAATTGTTCAGTGGTATAGTACATACAACCTTAGTTAAATGAGTCAGTTGTATACTAAAAATAGTAACTCTATGGAACTCAGTCATATTTTGTGAAGTGACATTTTTTGCTATTCATTAATTTCATGATATGTTCACTTTCTTTTTTAAAATTTTTTAAAATTATTTTTTATTTATTTAATTTTTTGTTTTTGTTTTTTTATTAAAACTTTTTATTTGCATAACATATGCATGGGTAATATTTCAACATTGACCCTTGCAAAGCTTTCTGCTAATTTTTCTCTCCTTCTCCCCACCCCTTCTCCTAGATGGCAGGAAGTCTAATACATCTCACTTATGTTAAAATACTTGACAAATCACATATGTGTATACATATTTATACAGTTATCTTTTTGTAAAGAAAAATCGGATCTACAAGAAAAAAAATCTGAGAAGGGAAACATAATGCAAGCAAACATCAATAGAGAGCGTGAAAATGTTGTAGTCCATATTTATATCCCTCTCTCTGGGTGTATATGGCTTTCTTCATCACTGAACAACTGGAACTGGTTTGAAACATCTCATTGTTGAAGAGAACTATGTCCATCAGAATTGATCATCATATAGTCTTGTTGTTGCCGTATATAATGATCTCCTGGTTCTGTTCATTTCACTTAGCATCAGTTCATGCAAGTCTCTCCAGGCCTCTCTGAAATTATCCTGCTGGTCGTTTCTTACAGAACAACAATATTCCATAATATTCATGGTATATTCACTTTCCAAATGATGAACTCTATTTGCATTTAATTGTCTTTGCTTTTGCAATGGTTTAAAATAAACATTTCAAAAACTTTCTGCTTTGAAAATTGTGTTGTAACTTATGTGTCAAAAGGTACTGTTCACTTTTGAGAATTAAAAATGAAATACACACAGGCTCCATCAGACATATGTATCATTTCATTCCATTTAATTCAATTCAGTATGCATTTAGTATTTGCTTATAGGCAAGGAATCGTGAAAGTGACTGGAGATAAAAAATTAAATCGAATACACACATATGAATAAATACAAGATAATTTTCAGGTTTCCATTTGTTTGGAAAAGAGCAATAACAAATGGGAGAACATGAAAAGCTCCTTCATGTTAGGAAATGGTGCTTAAGCAAAGCTGTATAAGGATTTGATAAAAATAAAAGTGAAGAAGGAGTATGTTCCAGGCATGGAGAACTAAGTACATGGGGAGAAGATGGAATACCATTAATGGGAAACAATAAGATCACATTGGCTGGATCAAAGAGTAGATGAGGAGGGTTCAAAAATCATTCACAAAAGAAATATTGGAACCAGAGTGTGAAAGAATTTAAATAATAAAGGGAAGAACTTCTTTTGAACCCCAGTGTCAATGTATAGTTACTGATGCCTAATGAACAGGTGTGCAACATCGTTAGACCTGAATTTTATGAACTTAAATCTGGCAGCTTTGCAGAGGATGAATTTGAAAGAGGATAGACTAGAGACAGGGAAAAGAATTAAGATGCTGTCATGATATGTTGAGAAATGATGGGGCTTTCAACTAGGGTGGTAACCACAGAAATGGAGCACAGGACAAGATGAAAGACATATGGAGGCAAAATCAAGAAGACTTGAAAACTGATTGTACGGAGCTAAGCAAGAATGATAAATTAAGAATATGCACACATGGATGACTGGAAGGATGGTAGTATCATATTAAAGAAATATTGCAGTTTGGAAGAAATATAAATTTAGGGTATATGAAGCATCTAGGAGTTGATTGCATTATATTTATATGGATATATTAATATATTAGAATTAATTAGAATTAATATAGAGAACATATGTATTACATATCTGTTAATAATTTAAGTTCAAAAATTATTTATCCTCGAAAGAACAAAGTCTTTAATCTTAATACTTGTCAGTAATCAATGGCTTTGAGATTTTTGGCAATCCAAACCCACACAGCTATACAATGGACATACTGAAATATGTAGGTGTAATATAAAGCATGCATATTTATCTACATATACATGTAAATATAATATAAGATAGATTTTTATATATAATAAAGGCCATGAATATAACCCAGGATAGGTAAGCTAATGGATAATGATCTTATTGATTTAGTTAAGCTTTGTTGTTCCATGGATTCACTTGCTTTTCAAGCAAGATGTTTGGTGAAAGAAGTAGCCTTTATAATTCTTGTAGTTTTTAAATATTTTTTCAATGTCCCTTGAAATGGGTTTTTGGGGTTTAGGATCCTCACAAATTATTAGATTAGGGTTCTAAGTATTTTCCAGTGAGCTAGATAGAAGCTTGGCACAGGGAGATGAGATGGATTCTATTTTTAGGGAAAAGTTAAGTCCAAAAAACTGATTTACTGTCTATGGGTTATTACTTGAATAACTGATTTGTGTTTCAAGAACATTCAACTTCTGAAGTCTGGTCTTCTGGGAGGTAATTTAACTCCTTATGGAAGGATATGACTAAGGATGGACCTGTGATCTAGAGAGTAAGAAGGCAGAATGTAAATGTGTGATAGAAGAGTGGGTGGAAACTGAGACCAAGATAAAACAGCAGTTGGTCACGAGAACAACTTAGTTTGTGAGAGAAAATCCAATAAGTAGCCCTTTTATGTTCGGTTTTCTCAATGCTCAGAAATGACTGGATACAGTCCCCATCAGAGTTTCTATACTTAGCTCATATGTTTAAAAATATTTATTTAGTACTTTATATTTCTAATTAATTAATTAGGCATTAAGAGTTATTTTTGTTTAAGCTTATGTTTGTGGTTTGAAATTGAGAGAGAAGAAAGTAGTCCATAAAAAAATTTTCCCAGTAATTTTGAAATGTTTGCTGAATCAATTAGAGAAAGGTATTTTTTTGCAGTTCTCATTATTTTTGATAATATTCCAGATCAGATACATCAGAATGATTTTGAGCCTGGTAAGTTAAAATTTATAAGATGAGGCATTAGGTCATCTATACTTTGAAGTATGGAGTTGTTTGTTTCTCAGTGGATGAAGAGACACTATACTTCTCTTTGAAAATGTAGAAGCTTATTCTGGTAGAAAAACTCACTATTTGACAAAAATTGCTGGGAACCCTGAAAGATAGTATGTCAGAAACTAAACATATTCCAACATTTCCCACTTTATACCAAGATAAGGTTGAAATGGTTATATGATTTAGGTATAAGGGGTGAAACTTAAGCAAATTGGGAGATCAAGGGAGAGTTTACCTCTCAGATTTTTGGAGAAGGAAGGAATTTATGACCAAACAAGAAATAGAAAACATTATAAAATGCAAAATTGATCATTTTGATTACATTAAATTAAATTTTTTGCACAAACAAAACCAATGTAGCCAAGATTAGAAGGGATGCAGGAAGTTGGGAAACAATTCTTTTAGCTGGTCTTTCTGATAAAGGTCTCATTTCTAAAATATATAGAGAATTGAGTCAAATTTGTAAGAATATGTGTTATTCCCTAATTGATAAATAGTCAAGAGGTATGAACAGACAATTTTCAGATGAAGAAATGAAATTCCTCTATAGTCATATGAAAAAAAAATGCTCTAAATCATGATTGATTAGAGAAGTTCACATTAAAACAACTCTGAGGTACCACCTCATACCTCTCAGATTGACTAAGATGACAAGAAAATAAATGTTGGGGGGATGTGGGAAAACTGGCATACTAATGCATTATTGGTGGAGTTGGCATTCTAGAGAGCAATTTGGAACTATGTCCAAAGGGCTATCAAACTGTGCATGCCGCTATTGAGTCTGTATTCCAAAGAGATCATAAAAAGGAAAAGTACCCACATGTGCAAAAATGTTTGCAGCAGTTTTTTTTTGTGGTTACAAATAATTTAAAAATAAGTAGATGCCCATCAATTGGGGAATAGCTGAATAAATTATGGTATATGAATATAATGGAATACAATTGCTCTGTAAGAAATGATGAACTGGCTGATTTCAGAAAAGACTCACCTGAACTGAAGCTGAGTGAAGTGAGCAGAACCAGGAAAACATTGTAAATAATAAAAGCAAGATTGTGTGATGATCAGTTATGATAGAGTTAGCTCTTCTCAGCAATTTAATGATCCAAAGTAATTCCAATGAACTGTGGTTGGAAAATGCCATCTACATCCAGAGAGAGAACTATGAAGACTGAATGTAGATCAAAGCATGCTATTTTCACTTTTTTTCCTGTTTTTTCTTTCTTTCTTTTGGTTTTTTCCTTTTGTTCTGATTTTTTTCTCCCAACATGACTCATATGAAAATATGTAAAAAAGTGAATGCACATACATAACCTAAAGAAATATATATATATATATATATATATATATATGTGTGTGTGTGTGTGTGTGTGTGTGTATGTGTATGTATATATGTATGTATGTATGTGTGTATGTGTGTGTGTGTGTATAATCAGAAGCTTAGCCTTTGGGCACAAAACTAATAGGGAGGAATTATTCTTTTTAGGAGGATGCCTGCTGAAGGCTAGTTGGAGGCAATAGAGTTGTATGTAACCTAGTCCAGAGAAGAAAAAAATAGAAGCACCAAATAAATTCTAAAATAATTACAATGTGGTACTTGGTGGGGAGGAAGAACAAGACCCAGCAAACTCAACAGTGATCAATAATACCAGACAATATCAACAGTCCTGAAGAACTTGAGGGGTGAATTATCCTTCTACCAGTCTGCCTTAACTAACAAGCCTCCAACATGCATTCCCCTCACAATAACTATGTCTTGATTGGATCTTTATCCTGAACATGCAATCCCAATGTAGATCTACTTCTTAGATTATGAGTGTATGTCTTTATCTAACTGCCCCCAAATTATTTCTTCTTTATCCCTTACCATCCAGGTTCTGACCTCATTAATACACGGAATCTTCTTTCTCCTTATCAATAATCTATTTGTTGCCAAATCCAAAGACCTTTTCTCAATCCTCATTCTTTCTGACCTTTCTGCAGCCTCTTAGGCTCTCTCCTCTTTGGTAATCTCTTTTTTCCTAGGTTTTCCCTAGTTTCTCCCCTGGTTTTCCTCCAATATGATCACTTTTTCTCTGTCTCTTTTGCTTGATTATCATATAGATCATACCATCTAATATCAGTTCCCATAGGGTTCTATCCTGAGCCATCTTTCTTTTTTTCTTTCTTTACTATTGCATTTGGTGATCTCAACAGTTCCCATAGATTTATCTCAGTTAAATATCATCTGTATGCTGACAAATCTCAAATCCACCTCCCTACCTCAATTTCTCTGTTTACTTCCAGTGTTTCATTTCCAAGCGTCTTTCAGATTTCTCAGATTGGCAGACATCTAAAAAGCAATATATCCAAACACAAACTCATCTTTCCTCTAAAACTTCCTTTTATTATTGAGGGGAACACCATTCTTCCATTCCTTCAGGCATGCAATCTTTGTGTTACCTGTGACACTTACCATCTCTTACCTCCCATATCTATTGATTTCATCTTTCCAATATCCTTAGAACACAATTCCTTTTCTCCTCTAATGTTGTCTCGTTATTATCCATTTTTCATTCATCTGTCAAAGTTAATTTCCTGAAATGCAAATCTGGCCATATCATCTCCTCCCCCTACATATACTCAATAAACCTCAGTGGCTCCCTATCACCTCTAGGATCTGGTAAAAAAAAATATCCTATGCTTGTCAAAGCCCTTCATAATCTAGTCACTTGCTCCATTTACCACAAGCTATCTTTCCAGTGTCACTGGCCTCCTTGCTATTCCACAAATAAGATACTCCATCTCTTAACTCTGGGCATTTTCTCTGGCTATTTATCATGTAATCCCTATCCCTCCATGCCTTTCTCCCATAAGGAGGGAGAATGTTCTCCTTCTTCATCTTTGCCCACTGGATTCCTTTAAATGCCAAGAAAAATGTTCATATTCCATAGAAGCTTTCCAAACCCTTATTTTTCAACTCGGGTTTATATTCACGTGCTGCTGAATAAAACTAGAGGAAATCACAAAATTCCCCACTATTTCTTCTCTCCACAAGCCTCTTCATAAGTCATATGACTCATTCCCCACCCCACCTATCAACTAAGGACTTCACTTCATACTTCAAAAACAAACTGAGAACATTTTACTGAAGATCACTTCTCTGAAATCATCCCTCCCTGAAATCATCCGTCGTTATCTTCTCTTTCATTCTAGTCTTTAAATAAAAAGAAGTCCTCCTTACCATATCCATCTTCTCTACATGTAACCTCCCTTTTCCTTTTAGCTGGACAAACTACTTTATTTTAAAATTTTTTTCCACATTCATTTTTCCAGTAAATTTTTGAGTACCAATCTTTTTCTTCCTGTTTTCCTTCCCCCCTCCCCAATACAACAAGATTGTACACATACAAGATTATACAAGCACAATCATTTTAAGCAAATTTCCATATAAGTTATCCTGTGGAAAAAAAATCAGAACAAAAGGGAAAAAACACAAGAAAGAAAAAACAAAAAAGTGAAAATAGTATTTTGTCTTCATAGATCTTTTTCAGCATATGAATGGCATTTTTCCATCACAAGTCTATTGGAACATTGTATTGGATCATTGCATTGCTGAAAAAAGCTAAGTCTATCATAGTTGATCACACAGTATTCATATACTTTTATCCCATACTTCTACAGCAGATTGTTCCCACTATTATTCTATTTGTTCCTATGTCCCTCCCCTTTGATCTTCTGTACTACTGGTTCTTTTCATACTCTCTGCAATCATATTCAATTTTTTCCATTCTAAAAAAACCCTAACCTAACCAGATCCTACTGTGACTGCCATTTATCATTCTATATTCTAAATCTCTCCTTTTCTTACCTAACCTGGAAAGTAATTCTCTACATTCAATGTCTTTGCTTCCTTTCATCTCACTTATAAGTCTAGCTTTTGACCTAATCATGGAAATGAAGTTCCATCTATTGGCACTGATATTTTGTGATTGTAAATTGGACCATCTTTTA
Organism: Myrmecobius fasciatus; assembly: GCA_023553655.1. Taxonomy (NCBI): domain Eukaryota; kingdom Metazoa; phylum Chordata; class Mammalia; order Dasyuromorphia; family Myrmecobiidae; genus Myrmecobius; species Myrmecobius fasciatus. The sequence goes on along the minus strand of JAJPUD010005080.1, from coordinate 164,539 downwards.
TATCAATTTTTATCTAGCCCTTAGTGATTCACTGGGAATAGTCTCAGACAAACTGAGACATGGGATAAACCTTAATTTAGGGTAGCCAAGGTCATCCATTGCATTCTGGTCCATTGCTAGTCATCTTGACTTTTGTCTTCCCACTGGACTTCAATGACTGGAGGAAAGAGTAGGACTAAGAGATCTCTGTCTCACTCAAATATGATTTATGAATAAGTCATGACATCACTTTTGTGATGTCATTGGTCCTTTTTGAGAACTAAGGACAAGGAAAAGCAACTTTTTCTAATTTTTTAGATGCCCGCCCTTTTCATTGATTTACTTTTTCTTTTTTATTGCTCTAAGAGTTTAGAGATACAAAATTTTCCCTAAATACTTCTCTGTCTACATCTCACAAGTTTTGGTATATTATTCTCTTTGATGAATTATTGATTGTTTCTATGATTTGTTCTTTGCTTATTCTTTAAGATTAGATTATTTGATTTCCAATTGTCTTTTAAATCTCTTCTTTGAAGGCACTTGATCAAATGTAATTTTTGTTGGATCATAGTCTGAAAAGGGTGCATTTAATTTTTCTGCTTTTCTGTATTTATTTGCAAGGTTTTTATGCCCTAATACATGGTCACATTTTGAGAAGGTGCCATATATAGCTGAGAAAAAGTGTATATTTGTCTACTTGTATCCCCTATTAGGCTGTGAGCTTGTTGAGTGTAGAGACTGTTTTTTGTCTCTTTTTGTATCTCCTGAATAGCACATAGTAAATGTTTTTTTTTTAAATGTTTTTTTTTAAATTTTTTTTTTAAATTAAGCTATTTTTTTTTTAAAAATTAAGCTATTTTATCAATGACTTTTGTTTTCACTAATTATGTTCCCAATGTCAGTGAATGTGAGTACCTTGCTAATAGCCAATATTATTGGTTTTTAATGAATGTAGATCCAGATTTAAATTTTGTGGTAACTTTCTGGTGAACACATCATTGGAAGGACTATGTAGATGCAGATGAAAATAGGTACTACATATTATAGGAAAGTAGTATATTTTCATGTTGTTAAGCACTTTTCATTACTTTAAGGAATACCTTAGCAAGATTAATTTTTAATGTTGTATATGAAAACTCACTAAGATACACATGAATTTTAGAGTTTCTCTCCCCAAACATCTTCCATTTTTATGAGTTATTACAGAAAAACATTTTTTATATATAATCTCATTGATCCTCACAAAAATCTTCTGAGATGAGTAGTTCAGATGTGATCATTTACACTTTTTTAGATGTGCAACATAGAACTTTTTATAAAGGAATATTTACTTCAAGATAGGTATAATAAAAAATAATACAAATTTACTTCCTCGACATGTGAGAGCCATAATTCTCTTTCTCCTTTGCACCACTGTAGTCTCTAGGGGTATGAAGGAGATTAAGTTCTTAGTTTAGTTGGTTTCAATATATCACAGTCCTAATTCAAACTCCAAAACCTCCTTCAGGCTGCAGTCTCAGGCTCCTAGGCTCAGAATCCAAGATTTCCATGGCTCTTACGCCCAATCCTCGGAGGATCAACTCAGGCACTTGAAATTGAGGACAAACAGCACAGATAAGAAATAAATATCACTGGACCCATTTATTAGAGCTGAAATAAAATAGAATTAATCAGGGGAAGGCAAGTCTTTTCTCTCTCCATGGCTTAATTCATGACTTTCTTACTGATAGGAGTTGCTGAAAAGAATTCAGTCAAAAAGAATGGTGGGAAAAGAGCAAATGGCTCTCCACTTTTAAAGTTTTGGATATTCATTCAAATAGGCTTTCCCCACTGGGCTATGTGAGAAACGAGCATTTCCAGAACCTCAAGTTATAGTTGGAAAAACTCAGAGAATAAGTGACTTGCCTCATATCACATAGCTGTAAAGGCTCAGAACCAGGACTCACACCTAGGTCATTTAATCCCAGTTTAACATTTTAAAAACTATACTGAATTGTAGATTCAGGTATAAAGAAACTTCATCTGTCTTGACCAACATGAACCTTAGTATTACTTTTTCCTCCTTTTTTTTTTCTGCTCTCCACAAACTACTCAGTTAAATGGTTAAAAGCATCTATAAAATTCCTACAATATACAGAACACAATCTGCATATATAAAGAAAAGAATATACTATTTATAAGACTGGTGTAATCTAAACAAGCAATTCCTAGAATAAAGATAATATTTTCTTACAAATAGGAACATTCTCTTCTTGAGAAGTGCTTATTAGGTCAACAATGATTTGATAAACTCTATGGATCTACTTAATAATAAATCCATTTTTACTTCTGTTTACCATTTTTGGTTAATGCTCTTACTTCATCTGAGTCAACAGCAGAAGGAATGAATATGCTTTTGGCTTCTAAGGAAGTTCTATGATATAACAAGGAAGTTTTGCTAGAAACAGAAGGAATATTGTTGGCCTTGAGTTAAAGAATATTGTTTTAGAACTTGAGAACTAAGGAGTTTATGCCTAGATTTTAGAGGATCCAACAATTTAAGTGAAAATTTACTTTTCAATAAAATTAGCTTTATTTGAAATTCTAAGTATTTTATTTTATGAATTTGAAAACATTTTGAGATGAGGACCATAGGCTTTATAAATCTGCTAACGGGGACCATCACACACACAAAATTTATGGACACCTGTTTTAGGTTTCCTTACATTCTTCTGAGATGAATAGGGTAAGAGAAAAATGAGTTTCTAGTGACTTGTTTTAATTTGGTATTATTCTATTCTTTTTGAATGAGCATTCAATTCAATGAGATCCTCTATTAGAGTTTTATTCTCTATCTAAATAAGTATTTTATCCCATTTAAAAAAATTAATTGCCATTCTTAGTTTTGACATCATTTTTACTTTCCAATATATCCTCCCTTATAACAAAGAAGAATAAAAAAGGAGGGATAAAACTAGTCAGATAAACAGATATATTAACCATGATAACATTTTTTAACAATATTCTAAAGGATCATAGATTTAGAATTGGGAGGAACCTCAGAAGTCAGCTAGTCCAATCCTCTCATTTTAGAGAAAAAGAGACAATCCCCTTAGGGGTGAGGTAACTTGCTCAGAGTTAGAGGTAAATATGCCATGGGTCATATTTGAACATACATCTCTTTATTCTAAAGCCAATGCTTTTCTCATCTTATCAGTCATCCTCTTCAACATCTTGAAGAAGGAAGAGAATCTAATTCTCACATCTCTTCTTTAGAGCCAACTTTGGTCTTGATGGTAGCAAAAACCCCTCATCTTTGATTTTTGTGGTTCTTGTTCTTTGCATTTACATTGTTGATGTCATTGTGTAAAACTTTACTGGTTTTGCCTGATGTTTTTTTATCAGTTCATATAAGTATTCTTATACTTTTAAAAAACTTTTTTATATTCATCATCTCTTACCATGCAAAATAATTTTCTATTGCATTCATTTACTATATATAGTTTATTTAGCCATTTTCTAGTATATGGGAATCTATTTTGATTCCAGGTCTTTGCTACTGCAAACAAGTTAAAAATATTTTGAAGTATATTGGACTATTATTTTTTCTTCAATTCATTTGATAAGGTGCCTAGTGGTGGGTCCTATAAATCCAAAATAATTAAAATCTTGGATATTTTGTTGCAATAATTAAATGCTTTCTAGAATGGCCAGACAAATTCACAGCTGGAGATTTTTTTAAAGGAAGGTAAAAGTCTGTCTTGATGTCTGTAACTTGCTCACAGAAATCCTTTCTAAATGATTTGTTCACTAAGATTTCTTTGCTTTCATAGCTCCTGTAGGCTCTAGGCAGATAGCTTTGGGTATATATTGAGGATCTGTCACCCTTAGGGAGACAATATCAGAAATAGAAAATTACACAGCTTTCTCAATTATCTTGAGCCATTTTGTTGCTATAAAAGCCAAACTCTTTAACATCAATATCTCCTGGTGAATACTATAAACCATGGAATGTCACAATCTCATTAAAAGCAAAATTGAAGATTATTCAAAGGGAAGTGGTATAATATAAGTACATGAGAAGAAACAGGCTATGGAGTATAAATAATAATGACTTTACAAGCAAAATAAGGACTAAATGACATTAAGAATATTTATGACCAGAAAATGAATAGATGAATGAATGAATGAAAGAAGTGTATAAAAGAAAAAGCATTTGTCAAGCACTCACTTTGTGCTAGGCACTGTATGTTATGTGTCAATAATGTAAATACAAAAGTGAGATTGTTCTCAAGGAGCTTACATTCTAAGAAAGGGAGAAAACAGATATAGAGGAATGATAACCAGGTAAGAGAAATTTTTGTCTGGCTAGTCACAAATTTTCATCCAAAGAGCCGTTGATTAGCATGCCCTTTCAGAAGAAAGGTTCATATTAATTTGATTGTAGCTAACATTTACATATTGCTTACTTTGTGCCAAGCATAGTGCTAAATCCTTTACTATTATCATTTCATTTGATCCTTTCCCCAGCCCTGGGAGACAAGCACTATTATTATTTTTAGCTGAGAAAATTGAGTAAAATAGCAGTAAAGTGATTTGTCCAGGTCTGAATGTCTGAGACTGGTCTCAGATTTGTATGTAGGTTTTTCTGACTCTGGGAATTGCCCACCCCCAGAGCAGGAGTTTAAAAGGAAGAACTGGTGGAAGAATAGGAAGTATATTGTATAATAGCCCTGAATGAAGTAAGTGAATAGTATGTGAAGCATGATATTTTGAGGAGTTCAATAGGTAGAGTGTGTTAGGTGAGTTTGGACTACCTTAATTACCAATAAAAACAGTTCCAAAGCTGAAGGAATTAACTTTCCTTGGACTGAAGGCATGATAAAGGATGGGTGTGTCTCTTGAGACAGAGAAAGAGAGGTTTAGGAAGATGGGTGTATGTCTTTGTGGATAAGTGCCCTAGATTTCTGGGGGAAATATTCCAATGCTACTTTTCTTCCAAAGCTGTTTTATTAAATGAGTTTTAACTAATTATGTCCTCTGGCTAAAACATAAATGTCAGCACAATGGTGAAGGCTCATGAGCAATGATTTTGAGTTGATATGAACCTACATAGTACTTTAAACCTTATATAACTTTTTAACACATGGGGGAAGAATGGTACATAGGTGTGGGTGCAACCATGTGCTGTGTTTTTCAGGAATGCAAGCAATCTGTTGGCACATTGTTAAGAACTTTGCATTGCTTTGGCAAATACCTTGCCAAGATAATTTTTTTTAAATTGTATATGAAATTCACTAAGAAATACATGAATTGTATGGTTTGTCCAAGTAACTTCCATTTTCATAAGATTCATTTTTGCAAACCATATTTTACTCATTATCTCATTTAATCTTCAAAAATATCCTGTGATATGGGAGGAACAAGTGTGATGATTCTCACTTTGTAGATGGAAAAACTCAAAGAAATTAAGTGGCTAGCCTCATGTCACCCAACTAGAAAGGGGACTCCAAGTATAATGTTCTTTCAGTTACCCTGGATTATAGATACAATTCTAAAGAAACTCCATGGATTTTGACCTTTAACTTTATTATGGCTTTTCCCCCCTTCTCTACTCCCCACATACCTTTGAGTCAGTTGGTCAATAATGTCTACTAAATCCCCCAGTATGCAGTGCACAATATGCAATGACTAAGAGCAATATATGTCATCTATAAGATTTGCAATGATGGAATTATATATGCCATCTATAAGAAGTAACATAAACAAATAAATCCTAGAATGTACACACACATACATACATAATGTTTGTTATCTCACAAACAGTAACACCGTTCTTTAAAAATGCTTAGTGGATGTTTTATAATAATAATGTTATATAATATAACCTATATAAGATTGCTTACCACTTCAGAAATGAGGGAGGGAAGGAAATGAAGGATAGAATTTGGAACTCAGAACTTTAAAAAAACAATAAATGTAAAAAAATTGTTTTACATATAATTGGGGGTGAAACAACATTATTTTTTAAAAAGAATTGTTTATTAGATAATTAGTGATTTTATGAATGCAATGGGTGCCATTTATAGAGATAATCATTTAAAAAACCCTCTCATTCTTTGAACTTTCTTATTAAAGCCAAGAACACCAGCATTCTTCCAATAAAATAAACCAATTTCATAATCTTGGTGCTGTTTTCTTTTCCTGTGTTAAAATTTTTATTGATGTTTATTTTTATATTGCATATCCTTACAGATCACTCTCATTTTGTAAAAGGTCACAGGTAACAAAATAAAACAGTTAAGTAAAACAAATGATAACAGTGAGTTCATCTGAAAGGTCATGCAAAGAACTCTTCCTTCCTTATTTTTTTAAGCTAAAAGTTTTTTTCTTTCTTTCTCACCTTGTGCTCCATTGAATGAACATAGGAGAGCCTAAGCAAAGGTGAACTCCTATATGATTCAGGCCAAACTCTTGAGATAAATAAGTCTGAGAGATATCATTTTCATAACACTACTATCTATTGATTTCACAAGACTGAAGCCAACTTTGAGAGGAGCCTTCCTAAAGCCAGGACCCAGAAATATTGTCTCCTTTGTTTCTCTTCCTTCTACAGGTCTGACATTTTGTTAGATGTCAGGAGAGAATAACTTGATTGGAAACTTTCTGGAGTCTCAGTGCTGGGCCATTTGGGAGAACTGGTCTATAATCTAAATGGCTCTTAGTTTAAGAAAGTGCTCTACTTATTTTGGACTTTATCACCTTTAGAAAGACCAAAGGGACCAAATTTTCTCTATGATTCATTTTTTCCTTTCAACTCTTAGTTTTAACATTGTCTCCCTTCCTGAATGGTATGATGTGTCACTAGGGAAATCTTCAGTAATACAATTCCCTTTTATAAAAATATCCCTGTGAGAAAATGGGCCTTGTATAGTACTGGTATAAATGAGGTTAGTTTAAATCTGAGAGTCCATCTAAGAATGTCACTTGAGTATTATTCTAGGACATAGATGCACACACATATATACACACACACTTGCATATACATACCCAAATTCTACTCAATTCACCACAAAATATATGTTTTTTTTACCTACCTATTTAGTGAAAAAAAAAAACTGCTTCTAAGTCTGGAGGTAGATAGACAAAAATTGAAATAATTTCTGCTCTCATATAGCTCATATTTTATTTGGAGGAATATAATATATACACAGATAATAAATACTGTTTTTCCTACTTAAAAGAAATCTGAACAGTTTGATGAAGTGTTTGTATGCAAATACTTAAAAATAAATTTTGAAGAATCCAGATAACAAATTCCTGGAAAGGCTTGGAGTGAGGAGAGATGATGTTATCCATCTTCAGAGAAACTGAGGACTAAAAAGTATAGTACGGCTTTACAAAGCCTTGTATATGTATATGTGTATATACATATACACATATACAAAATATATATGTGTATGATTATAGATATCTTTGTATATATTTATGTGATTATTATAAGTATATGTATATTTATATATGTGTATATAGATATATGTATATATAAATATATCCACACTTAATTTTAGCTTTCTTGGAGGAAGTGGAAGAAAGAAAAGGAAAAAAAAGAATAAAGTAAAAAATGTACAACAGAAAACAAAAAAAAAATCTACAAGGAAACAAAGAAAAGCTCTGAACACAATGTATAATATTTATTCTATAGGCATTCTTAAATTGGAAATTTATTATTTCATAATTTGAATCCTCTCATGTTTTGCTGTGCATATATTTTTATTTTTTATTTTGTATTTAAGCTTTAAATAATTAAAAAAAATTTAAAAAGACAAAAAAGAGAAAATTCTTGACCTTTTTTCCTTCCATATAATTTTATTGCTACTTTTCTAGCTCTATAATGTGATCTTTTGGTATTTTGATTGATACAGCATTGAATAAGTAAGCTTATTTATGTAGCATTATCATTCTTAAATATATTATCTCATGCTGGCCATGAACAATTAATATTTTCCAATTATTTAATTCTGTCTCTGTTTTACTAAATAGCTGTATTTGTATTTATTGGGTCTTGTATATTTTATATATTGTATATTTTATTCATATAAATACAACAAATGAATTTATATAGTTCTTGTACATATTTTAGAAGTTAGAATCCCAGATATTTTATTCTGCAATAATTTTAAATGGATTTTTCTTTATATCTCTTCTTAATTGGGTTTTATTGGATAACTGATGAAGTTATTAATTTTAACTTGAAATTATTATTAATATAAATTAATTTTTACTTGACTCCCAAGGTTTTTTAAGTACCTCATCATGTCATCTATAAAAAATAATAATTTTGTTTCTTCTTCACCAATAGTTATTCCCTCAGTTTCTTTTAAAATTTTTTTTGTATAGCCAGCATTTCTAGTACTATGTTAAAATAGAAATGGTGATAATAGACATACTTGTTTCACCCTTGAATTTATTGGAAAGGATTCTAGTTTATCTCTGTTACAAATAACAATAGTTCTTGGCTTTAGATAAGTGGTCTAATGATATGAACAATACATTCTTAAGAGAAGAAACCCAGAATATTTATAGCTATATGGAAAAAAATGTTCCTCATCACTACTAATTAGAGATGTAAATGCAAACAATCCCAAGATTCCATCTTACATCCATCAGAGTGGCAAAGATAATAAAAAAGGAAAATGATAAATGTTGTAGGGGGTATGCAGGAATTGGCACATTGATGTACTACCTGTGAATGTGTACAATCATTCTGGAAAGCAATCTTGAATTATAGACAGGAAGTTACTAAATAGTGCATACTTTTTTACCTACCTATATCAATTAGATTTATACTCAAAAGAAATCAAAGAAGGGGGGGGTAAGATATTTATATACAAAAATAATTATGGTGACTCTTTTTGTGGAAAAAATAAGATATCCACAAGTAGGAATGGTTGAATAAGTTGTGATATATGAATGAGGGATTATTATTTTATTATAAGAAATGAAAAGATAAATAATTTCAAAAGTAAGTGGAAAGACTTATGAGAACTGATGGAAAATGAAGTAAGTAGAACCAGAAGAACAACTTATACTTTGACCTCAATGTCATAAAAATGAATTTTTAAAAATTTTCTAAACTGATGGATGAAATGAGCAAAATCAGGAGAACAGTTAATACAATCACTCAATAAAAGCAAATGTCTTTGAGAGCTGTAAGAACTATGATAAAATGACTGTTTATGATTCTAGGAACTATGACACAACATGAATCAATTACATAAAAATAACAGTGAATAATAACTAACATCTACATACCACCTACTGTGTGCTAGGCCTGTGCTAATTGCTTTAAAATTAATAACTCATTTGACCTTTCCTGCAATCCTAGGAGGTAGGTACTATCATTATCCGAATTTTATAGATGAGGAAACTGAGATTAGATGACTTACCCAGGATCACACAGCTAGTGAATGTCTGAGGTTAGATTTTAACTCAGGTCTTCCTGAATCCTGAACCATCATTCTCTCTATTCCACCAATTAGCTATCATTCTCATTAATAGGGAAGTAGTACTTTAGGAACATAAATTTGGCAGTGGTGCACAGGGTACTTTTTCAGGAATGTGGGGGGAGGGAGGCTATGATGTCAACATCTTCCAAACAAAAAAAAATCAGGAAAGAGGGAAAAAGAGAAGACCATGGGGCACTGGGGAGACTGCATTCTAAGCAACAAAAAGAAACAAACTCTTAAATAAGGCTCCTGAAGCAGTGCTGAGCTCTCCACAATGATGGTCTGTTGGCACAGTAATTGATATGTAATTATTTTATGTAAGTTTAGCAACTCCATACGTAACTGGCATGGAGCAGTTGTGGAGCAGTTAATCCTGAATGTTTATTACCCACTATTCAACAAACAGCTTAATAAATCCAAAGAAGTTCAATTTATGGGGATAGTTATGGTGTGCTATTCAAATACTAAGCAATTACAATAAAAACATGTCTATTGAGGGTGATGTGGTATTTTTTTAATTAGCTAGTGGGAAAAGCCTTGAAATGACATCCCTATTGAGATGATTCCCTTCCTATTCTCTAGACACAAAATAAGGTCAGGTCCTAAGACATGAAGGGTAAAAAACCTCCCTCTTTATTCTACTCAGCTTTGCACTTTTCAATATCCAGAGGTTGTGATCCACATTCAGTCTCCATAGACTTCTTTCTGGATGCAGATGGCTCTCTCCATCACAAATTTATTGGAATTGGCCTAAATCCCTTCATTGTTGAAAAGTAGCTTCAAATTTCAATACATTCAGAAGCATAAAGGCAACAAACAAAAGATATTATTTGAAAGTTTTATTTAAATTTCTCATTTACTCATTTAGATTTGTGAATCTTGAATAAAAAATTTTAATGTCAATTTTAACAAAGTGGGGCACTCTTTTATTATGCATTTTGTGGGTGACCATTTCTGGGGAATACTTTCTCAGACTGGTAAATTGATAGAGAAGGTCCTCTTGCTTGGCCCCCTTAGCTATTTGATCTATCATTTCTTGTGAGATAACATTAAAACTGTCACGTATGCAACAAAATTTCATTCTTTGTATAATCTTAAGGCTACAATTTCCAATGCAATCCTTTCAATCACTTAGCAGTAGATAGGAAAGGTTTTTGTAAAGTCTGAAAACTGACTAGTGCAATATATAGCACAAGACAGGGGCTTTAAATTTTAATGAGAAACATCAATATTTTAAAATTTTAAATAATTAACCTTCCAAATGTTTTTTTGTAAGTTTGTTCTGAAGTTATTAAAGCTTAAAACTGTACTAAGACTTTTGGAACACTCTGTTGAAGAAATATTGGTAGATGAGGAGGAAGCTTTGGGCACTAGAAAGAACTCTGAATGGAGAATGAGCTCAAGAGCTGATTTGACAGCTAACTAGCTACTGACTTTGGACAATTCACTTCTTACTGAAGATTATCTGGAAGGGATATATAATATCTAGTTCAGTTTTCTAATTGTACAAATGAGAAAATTGAGCCACAGAGAATTAAGTCACTGTAAAGAACTTGAACCCAGACTCTCTGACTCCCAAGTCATTTGTTTTATGATCCTCATACTGTTTTCCTCTTTTTCTTTTTCTTTATAAGTGAAGAAATGGAGGTCCAAGGATGTTAATAGCGACAAAGCCAAGAAAAGAATTCAGGTTTCCTGGCTATTAGCCCAGAGATCTATCCGATTCAATTTTCTTGTTATTGTTCAGTCCTTTCAGCCACTCTGACTATTCATGACTTCACTTGGGGTTATCTTGGCAAAGAAACTGAGCATTTTGCCATTTCCTTTTCTAGCTCATTTTACAGATGAGAAAACAGGCAAACAGGGTTAAGTGACTTATCCAGAGTCAAACAGCTAGTAAATGTTTGAGTTCAGATTTGAACTCAAATCTTCTTAATTTCAGGCTCAGCACTCTATTCATTGTGCCACCTAGTTGCCCATCCATTTCAATTAGACATTTCTTGAATGTCAATTCTAAGCAGGTCATCTTTAGTTTACTGAAATGAGTAAAACATGTCTCTTTCCCTCATGGATTTGACTTTCTAGCAATATGAATCTTCCCTGAATCTCAATTTCCCCATTTGTAAAATAGATAAGATAATTTCAGCTTTTACATTCTGTGATTCTGTGAAAAGGAGGAAATAATGGCAAGAGCAGAAAAAGGAGGAGGGATATATTGGAAGGGACTGAACTGCTGAGCTCCCTCTCAGAAGTAGAAACTTAGAAATAAAGTCAGACCATGGGAAATATCCCTCTACTCTTCTGCACACCACCCTCTCCCAAATTCATAGCTGATTGCCCAACAATGATCATATCTCTTCAAATGCACATTCTGCCAGTTGAGTTCTTAATTATAATCCTCCTCTTCCCAGTTCATATATTTAGCTAATTTCTCCAGTTATCTGAGAGCCTTCTACTCTGGGTTCCAGACTTTTTGGACAAGGACATAATACATAAAGCATTCTTTATGTTGATTCATTGGATAACTTTGGCTTAGTTCCTTCCCACCTCTAAGGATACCTCAATTCATATAATGCTTAAAGGTGTTCAAAACATTTTCCCTCCTAATCCATGTGAGAAAGGTTTGCACAGACATTACTGATCTCACTTTTGTTATTGTTCAGTGGTTTCAGTCATGTCCAACTCTTCATGAACCCACTTGGAGTTTTCTTGGCAAAGAGTGGTTTGCCATTTCCTTCTCTAGCTCATTTTACAGATGAGGAAACTGAGGCAAACAGGGTTAAGTGACTTGGCCAGGGTCACAAAATTAGTAAATATCAACGACCAACAGGAGGATTTCAGAGAGTACTGGAGAGACTTGCATGAACTGATGCTGAGTGAAATCAGCAGAACCAGGAGAACATTATACACAGCAACAAGACTATACGATGATCAATTTTGATGGACATGGTTCTCTTCAACAATGATGTGATTCAAACCAGTCGTTCAGCGATGAAGATAGTCATATACATCCAGAGAGAGGCCTGTGGGAACTGAGTGTGAACCACAACACAGCATTTTAACACTTTCTGTGAATATTTCCATGCATTTTGTTTTCCTTCTTAGGTTGTTTTTTCTTCTTCTCTTTCTAGATCTGATGTTTCTTGTGCAGTAAGATAACTGTATAGATATGTATACATGTATTGTATTTGTCATATAATTTATCCTATTTAGCATGTATTACATTACTTGTCATCTAGGGATAGGGGTTGGGGGGAAGGAGGGGAAAAGCTTGGGAAAAAAAAGTTTTTGCAAAGGTCAATGTTGAAAAATCATTCATGTGTTTTGTAAATAAAAAGCTTTATATATTAAAAAAATTAGTAAATATCTGAAGTTGGATTTGAACTCAGATTCTTCCTGACTCAAAATCTGTAATTCTATCTACTGCACCTACCTTTACTTGATCTCACTTTACAAATGAGGGAAACAGGCCTAACTAAGAGAAGTAAGCTGGTATTCAAATCCTGGTCTCCTGATTCCAGGTCATTTGTTCTATTTACTATAACACCCTGTCTCATCTTTTGACTAATTTGAAATAGAGTAGCTACAATTAGGCTTGGGGATAAAAGACTTCGAAATTTTGGAATTCTATTCCATTAACATTTATACATATTTACTGAATGCATAACCTGAACAGTATGTGTTGCAGAACATACTACAAAGATAATTAAGACAAAGTATAAACCCTCAGAGAGCTTACAATCTAATTGGGACAAATATAAGCATGATCCAGAGTTAGTAAATGAGTTAGCAGAATCCTAAACCAAGTTTAACAAGATCTTGTGAAGGAGAAATCACGTACAATTGAACTGGATTCAGCTTTCCTCAAAGAAGTGTCATTTGAAATGGGTGTTGAAATAAGAGTAAGAGGTGTGTGTATGTGTGTGTGTGTGTGTGTGAAAGAGAGAGAGAGCAAGAGCGAGAGCAAGAGAAGATAATGAAGAACTATATTTCATGTAGAAGAAGAACATTTCAAATAGCAAGGACAGTAGTTTTGGCAAAACCAAGGAAGTGGAACATGACAAGGTGCTTTCTGACAAAAGGGACTAATCCAGCATATTATAATGGAAAGAACTTTGTAATCAGAAAATATGGGTTTTGGTTTGACCCCTGAGGTTTTCTAGCAGTATGACTTAAGCAAGTAACTTCAATACTTTGAACTTTAATTTCTGAATGTCTAAAATGGCCATAATAATACTTGCTTCAAGATTGTTTTGAAAGTGAGGAAAGTGCTTTCAAAAAGCACTATATAAATGAGAATAATTATTATTTGTTGGCTGAAGTCCTACTGGTATGTATGGTAAATGTTCAAGAAGGACTAGTATTTTTGGTGTGAGTCTTTTCCTGGCTGATTCTATCTGGCACATAAATCTCACTTATGACTCTAAGAAGCTATAGCATGTGCAGTAACTACACATTAGTAAACTGTCTCAGCAGACTGGTTAAAGTAGGTTGAGGATAACTAACAGGTCTCAAACTCCTTGGTGAATTGGAGAGGGGGAAATAGTATCTACCATGAACATGTAAAGACTTCACCCAGCAGAATGGATTGATAAGAACAATATGTTCCAACAGCCATTAAGGTAGCTAAAGCAGGTGCTATGGAACACTTAGAGCTTCATTAAGCATGTAAGATGGCAAGATCATCTACTGCATCCCAGGCCACTGGCAGTTTTCTTCACTTTTGTCTTACCACTGTACTTTGAGGAGTCTGGAAGAGAAAGTGAGACTGATGACTTTGGCAACTCAGCTCCACTTAAATCCAATTCACCCATGAATCAAGACAACATTACCCCATGATGCCATTGGTCCTCTTTGAAAATAAAGGACAAACAATAATAATAAAGTCTGGTTTCAGGGATGTAGTGTGAGGTAAAGATGGAAAAGTAGGACAGGGTGATGTGATAGTCCAGAAAGTCAGGCTAAGGACAATTTGGAAGTGAAACTTAACAATATTAAATTTAATAGACTTAAATGTGAAGTCCTACATTTCCATTGAGACCTGGCTTAAGGTCATTTTACATGAAGATGCTTCAGTAATTTTCACTGAGAGGAAATAGTAAGTTGGCAACTAAAAAGCCAAAGGTAATCTTATTCCATTTAATAGTTGTATAAGCTTTTAGATTATGGGAGGGAATGGCCCCTACATTGTGTGTGCTTTTGTTAGATCACACCTGGATCACACCTCTTCCCTTTTGAGCATCACATTTTAAAGAAGCCATAAGAAGCATGTAGACATATTCCATGTAATTTCAGAAGAAAGAAATTGGGAAAGGAATTTAAACTTCACATTCAACCTGAATCATTTACTGAGAGATACTAATGTAAAGGACAGCATTCAGTGGGGTTGTGTGGGCAGAGAGATGGAATTAATCATCTTCTCAAAAGGTATTGGAAAAGTTCACTCTGGGGGCTAGTGAGATCCTACTTCCTGCAGGGCATAGTTTAATTAGATACAGGCACCTCCTGGGAATGTCCCAGGGAATGGAGGATCCCCCAGTCTCTCCCTGCTGTTATTTGACTTTGCATTATTACTCTAAACACAGAGACTTTAGTGCTCCTTCCAGCCCCTTAGAAGACAGTCCATTTTCTCCTATCTCCAAATTTAATGAGACCATTGCCGAACTTTTTGAGATGACTGTGTATTTTTTCCCTTAGTAAGCTGGTTACTGTGTACCTTGGGAGTGACTTCATAATTTTAACATTTTCTCCCCCTATTACCACTCCATTATTGAATTTAATACACATTTACTAGTTACTCAATATGTGCCAGTCCCCTTGCTAAACATTGAAGATAAAAAGACAAAAATAAAACTATTCCCGACTTTAGGGAGATCATATTCTACTGAGTAAAGCTCCTCCCTTATACAAGTGCAAAACCCCTTTTGGTGCCTAATTCTTTGAAGGGGTTCACATCCTTCCAGCACCCCAGAGACAGAAGATTCCTAACTGCATCTGGTATTTAATTTCTTTATGCTTTGGTTTTCTCATCTGTAAAATGGAAATAACAATGCCCATACTATCTACCTCCCAATGTTGAGCCTCAACATTGTAACAATATAAAGCAAATACAAACTCTAAGAAACTATATATTTGTTACTGTTATGGTTATTATTATATTTTTCAACCAGGAAGGAGTTGCTGTTATCCCTTCCTCCCCTTTCCTAGAAAGGAAAATAACACTTAACTTTTTATCCATATTACCACATATCTTGTATGGAGTAATTTCAAAATAAGAATTAGGTGCATTGATTTTTACTCTTGTTATTTAAGCTATCCTTTACTAAGACTATATGTATTTTATTGTCCATGAGTTATATTATCATTGGAAATCTGGACCCAAGTAATTGGAAATCACTTTACTAGGTAATCAAGCTTCCAGAGGCAGAGACAGATGCGAAAAATGGAATTTTGGCTACAAGACTATCCAAGGGAAGTGAGAACAAAGCCCAGCCTAGAAAGGAGATCTCAGCTCACATTGGAGCCTTGTGAGAAAGGAACTGGGAAGGTCGAATGAGCAAATGATAGCACTTTTACAATTCTCTTCTTCTCCTTCTTCAAGAACTGAAGTTTTCTGTTTTCCATCTCTATGCTTTCAACCTATAGAAATGGCAGTTTTGATCCAAACGGAAAAATTGATTCAGCCTTTAAATTAATTCTGTTAGCTTAGTGATCCAGGGGCTTCTGATTTACATTTCTATAGGCCTCTCAGAGGGCTGATTATTTTAACAAGTTCTTTCCAAATGCCCCATTATATTTCTACACCACCTCTGGTTTTTTACATTTCCTAATCATACTTCATTTATAAATGTCCTACATCCCTACAGACATTTGATACATGGCACTATCTGTGTGAAGTTATGTGAGTAAGGTTATATGTGTTTTTCTTTTGCTTTTTCCTAAGTAAAATCAGGAGAGACAAATTTAACTCTACATTTTTATCAGGCCTCATTCAAAATATGTTAACACACCAATGACATTTCAGTGTCATTAATCTGAATATTTGTATGGAGGATATCAGAAATCCAGGTTTTGAGAGCTATCTCATTGGTGAAGTGCTAGGTAAGCAGTACTTGGTATATAATGGGGGAAATGCTAGGTTTGGAGATAAGAGGGCCTAAATTCAATCCTAAATTAGATAATCTCTTAAGTGCCTTCTTGCTTTGAAATATGGTTCTATGATCTTTGTTCATTTTATATCTCCTGAAGATGTTGTATAAGTAGGGGCTAACAGATTAGGATGAGAGACCCCATTTGTCCCATAGTACACAGATCAGCAGATAAGAGATTTAGAGCTGGGAGGGACCTCAGAGATGCCTTCCTCAGAGACCCTGTAGGCAAACCTCTAATTTTAGAGATGAAGAAACCAAATCACAAAGAGATTAAACAATTTGTCTATATAGAAAACAGCAGAGCCAGAACCAAATCTGGAGTCTTCTGATTCTGAATGCTACATTCTTTCCATTGCAACAATGAATTTGTATGTAGTCACAATGAATTCTAACAAAGATGTATCCATTAAGAACTGTGGGACCCTAGATAGCATACTCCAGGTAGAGAGCATTCCAAAACCTTTTAATTCAACTCAGTTTATTCTCTAACTTTAATTCCATACTCAGTCAGTTTTCTCTATCTCATTAACATGTTTTCTGAGATAAAACTTTTTTTCCTCTGGAGTGCTTTTTTGTTGTTGTTGTTTAGTCATTTTTCCATCCTGTCCGACTTTTAGTGACTCTTTTTGGGATTTTCTTGTCAAAGATACTGGAGTAGTTTGCCAATTTCTTCTCCAACTCATTTTTAGATGAAGAAACAGACAAATTGGGTTAAATGACTTGCCAAAGACCATACAGGTAGCAAATGTCTGAGGCCATATTTGAACTTAAGAAGACAAGTCTTCCTGACTCCAGTTATTGTTTTTATCTCTGTGCCTTCTAGCTGCCTTCAAGTGTGCTTTAGATATCCCCAAATGTTAATATATGGTCTCATTGTTATAATTTTCTTTTCTATGATTATTAACCCATATTATTTAGGATGTGATTATTGTCTTGAATTATTTCATTTTTTTGCATTTTATTTTTTGTATTTTTATATTTTGCATGTTTTCTTCATACTACTTATTAATTTTATCATTATAGTTCATATAGAATATGCTTGAGTATTGCATTTATAATTTTTATTCCTTAGCTTATAATCTATTTTTGTACAGGTACTATATAATATTGAAAAATATGAATATTCTTTC
Organism: Myrmecobius fasciatus; assembly: GCA_023553655.1. Classification (NCBI taxonomy): domain Eukaryota; kingdom Metazoa; phylum Chordata; class Mammalia; order Dasyuromorphia; family Myrmecobiidae; genus Myrmecobius; species Myrmecobius fasciatus. Next base: position 146,791 of record JAJPUD010005080.1, on the reverse strand, counting down.
ATGTTCACCTATAAAAGTTGGTGGAATTTCCAACCTTCCCTATCAGTTGACTTCATTTAATAAGTGCCTTTTGTTCATAATTCTGTTTGATTTATCCATCTGTCAGAGAAGAATACTAAAATCTTAAATTGTGTTACTATTCATGCCTATTTTGTGATTTAGTTAAATTTTCATTTATGAACTTAGATGCTATGCTATTTGATTCATATATATGTAATATTTTTTTTTATTTATGGTCATTTTAAGCATAGTGCAATATCTCTTTTTTTCTTGATATTATGAATTATTATTTTTGCTTTTGTGAAAGTATGATTGAAACCCTTATTTTTTTGGAGATACCTGATGCATAACCAATTTTTTCCCAGCTTCTCATCTTCATTACTAGTGTCAATCCTTGTGTGTCTATTTTTAGATATATGTACCAAATGATTGGATTTTATTTTCTTATTTATTTATTCAATTCTATTTTATAAGTTTGGTAATTTAAAGTTATGATTATTACATTTATATTTTCATCCATTTAGTTATTTTGTATTGGTTTTTATTGCTTTCCTTTTCAGGGTTAGTATTTTGCTTATGTGATTTATTTTGTTTATAATACTCTGATGCCAGTTTATTCCTTCAAGTTTTTTTTCACTTTGTTCCTATTTACCTTTTTTATATCAAGCCCTATTTAAATTGTTCATTTTTCTTTTTTTTCTACTTAAGCAATTAATTAATCTCTACTTTTCCTACTTTTACTCTTTCCATTCCACACTCAGGTATGCATGTGGTTCAAAACCTACACCCCCATTATCTCTTACCTTAAGTCATGATTTTTTGTTATACCTTTCCCTCCCTCAAAATTTGTCATTTTCCTTGTCCTTTTTTATTTTTTATTCCCTTGTAGTTTATTCTCAATTCTATTTTTCAATGGCCAGAGGGCCATGTCTAGCCCATTACCTATTTTTATAAGGCATGAGATGAGATTATATTTTAGGATGCATTCAAATTTTATTTTAAAATATAAAAACCTTCTTAGGTCAAGGGCAATACTGATGGTATGATTGGCCATTACTTAGAATAAAGATCCTGACTTATAGTGTCTTAATTGTGCATTCATTAGCCTGTACTATTTATATCCCAGAACCTCCATTTAAGTAGGGCACCCAGGCCAGCCATTTCATTGTTTCTTATCAGGTTGCCCTCAGAACTGCTCTTTCCTACATGCCAGGTATTTTCATCTTTTCCCTGCCCCCTTTCAGCTTTCTTTTATATCCTCTTCCATTAGAATTTAATTTCCCTGAGAGCAGGTATTGTCTTTCTTTTTGCTTATATTTATATTGCCTGGGCTGAAAATGGTATTTGGCATATAATTTGGCTTTAGAAAATGTTTGTTGATTGATTGATTGATTATGAGAAATTAGAGATTCCAAAGCAAAAAATTTTGAGCTTCCTTTTTAACTCATTTTTATATTTTTATGATTGCAGAAATTTTCCTACTTTTCCTTCTCATATATATGTATATATACACACATACATATATATACATACATACACACATGTACACACACACACATATATGTATATATACACATGCGAGAGCTATAGTCCCTGTCTGTTCAGTAGCTACAGCTGCCTAACATGTAGAAAAGAAAGTTTTAGCCAGCCAAGTCCTTGTTATGGTCAAATAGTTTAGCTCCAGAAATAGATGCAGTTTCACCAATAGAAATAGCATTAAAGAAAAAGAATCAAAAGAAATGCATTCATTGCCATCTTCTTTGGTGCCTCACTCAGAAGACTTATAGCTGAACCTTCTTAAATCTGTGATGTCCCAAGAGTTCTTTACAATCAGGCACTACTTGTAATGCCAAAGCTTACCAGAGTATTTTGTAAACATTCAATACATGTTCCTCTTCAGTTCAGCATCACTGTTTTGCTTGGAGTTTCTTACCATGATATTCCATCTTTAATCTTCATGCACCCATCCCTGTAATCTTCTGTCCCCTTACATCTGCCTTTTAGATTATTTTGTTTCCTTCAAGATTGAGCTCAGATTGTACCTTCTGTAGGCTTGTCATAGTATATACAGATGCTAATGCCTTGCTCTCTCAGATGGTCTTCTATTTATCATAAATATATTTTGTGCATTCTTAATAATTTATATATTGCTTCCCCC
>JAJPUD010005080.1:116852-144623 GCA_023553655.1 Myrmecobius fasciatus | reverse complement strand
AAAAAAAAGAGCAACTAGTGATAAGATATGTTTTTAAGATAAAGATAGCTAGGAAAAGGGCTCTAGGGAAAGTGAAGTGAATCACTTGTGGGGAGTGACAGAGTTGTGAGGACAGAAATCTTCAAAGGGATTTAGTGGAGGAGAGAACTAAAGATAAGAGTGGAGGATAACAAGGCTCAGTGACCAATGGTACCTGACATGAACAAAAGAGGCTATGGTAAGGAGTATTGATGTTCTGGACCAAACCTCGACCTTCTCACTTGAAGAAGTCCACACAGGATAGTACAGTTGCAAAGACTGTATAGTCTTGTGAGACGTGGACTATTCATTAAGGGGGCAGATTCATTTTTCTGTAAGATGAAATGTGAATATATATATATGTATATATATATATCTGTATTTTAAAATAACAAATTTTATTGACATTTTATATTTTCTATCACCAGAATTTCTCCTAGAATCCCTTCCCCAGAGGACCAAAGAGCCAACTCATGTAACAAATGATATTTCTTAATGAAAAGAAAAAAGAAAAAAAGGACACCAAAAATTAATCCAAACCAATCAAACATATTGAGAAAATCTTTTTAGTGCCAGTAATTTGAAAGTGAAATTATTTTATGCTTTGAGCATTGTGAGCTTGAATGCTTCCATTGGGAACTGGAGCATACCCTAAGTGGAAGAGATGTGTATGTGTGTGTGTGTGTGGGGGGTGTATGTGTGTGTATATGTGGTGGGGAGGGATAGAGTTGTTTGATATTGAATAATACCCCAAAGTTCCATCTACAAAAGTGCAACAGGCCAGAGAAGTAAGAGGACCCTTTTGTGAATATGTGCCTTTCATATCTAAAGTGAGACTGATATAAGAATTGCACACTAAAATGCTCCTTGAATGTTTTATCACATAAAGGCAATGGTAGGTTCTCAAAAGTTAGGTCAGTGGGACATAAGATTCAGAAATTCTTGCCAACTTGGAAATGCTGCAGCTATAAGATAGGTCTAATGATGTACTATATATCTGTAGTCCAAGAAACTGCCTGGATAAGTTTGGAGCAGTACTTCATCAGAGGGTTGGCAGCCAGTTGAACTATTGGCCACAGAAATTCATTGAAACCATCTATTAAGTAATGGAGAGGTTGAGATCTGAGTCTATTGAGGAAGCTCTCCCACCAATGAAATCAATGCTATGTTTCTTTAAAAAAAATTAGGTGGCATGATACAGTATAATGAGCCTATGGAATCAGAAGGGTTTAGATCCTGCCTCTGTTGCTTACTTGTATGACTTTGCACAGGTGTTTTACCTTTTTTAAGAGTCTTACTTTCTTCTTCTGTAATAGGCCTCTGAGGTTCCTTTCAGCTCTAGATTTATGAGCCTCTGAGAATAGACCTTGATATTTTTGTATAAAGATAAAATTATAAATATCAGTATTTTTCTACTTTTATTCTTTTAATTTTATTTTCTTAATACTTCCATTTAAGAAATAAAGTCACTGAAGGGTGTGTCTGACATTTATGACAATGGTATAGGAAATTTCTCCAGTGGTTCTTAGCATAGTCTAATTATCATTGTATTCCTTAGTGTACTCTACTTATCATCATCTTTCTTAGTCTACTTACCCACATGATTAAATATTTATTTAGTACCTAATTCTATGTTGCGGTGTTAGAGAATCACTGGATTTGAGAAGTGAAAGGGACTTTCTAGTTTAATTAACCCATACTCAAAAAGTTTTCCCATTATAACAAACCCAATAAGTAGTTATACAGTCTTTCCTTTTACATTCCCAAATAGGAAAACCCCACCATCTTTTGAGGAAGACTGTTCTACTTTTGGACATTTGTAAGTCTTCAAGAGAATGGTGCAGGGAATCAGATCTGGAATTTAATTCAAACTCTGCTACTAGGCGACAAAGTGGATACAGTACTGGGCTTGGAGTCAGGAAGACCTGAGTTCAAATGTGAATACAAGACACAGAACTGATTGAGTAACCAGCTGAGAAAACTGAGGCAGATAGCGAGGTTGAATAGTTTGCCCAAGGTCACACAGCTAGGAAATATCTAAGACTAGATCAATCTTTTGTACCATCTAGCTGCTTAGATAAAATTTATGAAAGCACATGGAAAAATTAAGTCACACAAATGTAAAGTTTTGTTATAAACCCACTTGTTTCTTTGTACTGCTTCCTCTTCTCCCCTTCTGTTAGATAAAAGTGCATTGATTACTTTTTTATTTTTTATTTTTTGCATTAACTTCTCAGCTAAGAGGTAAGAGTTAATCAGGACTGGATATCACTTCATGCATTGCTAATGTTTTAGTAAGTGCTCTGCATGTTACATGTGGAGCTCATGTATTATGTAGAGAAGGACTGAGTAAATCTAAGTTTCATAAATAAAATTTGGGTTCTACTCCTTGCTTGTCACTTATTTATCTTGTAGTTTACTGGCTAGATTTCTTTCTTAAGGACCATGCCTTAATCACAAATCACTTTGGCTCTCTTTGATTGGCCAACAAAAAGTCCCAGGCAAGCTCCAGATGGTTATTGTTTGTGTCCAGAGTGAATTAGAGTGAATGTAAATAGCAATTGGCTATGTTTTAGCCAGAAACCCTGAGGGTCTTCCTCACCTAGATTGAATTTATTTTTTTTTTGACTAAGTAAAAGAGATCATTCTTTGTGTCAATTCTTACCTTGTCTAAATCACCAGCTGGGTGTTGCCTCAGTCAACCTGAGAGGAGTTAAACCTCAGCTTAAAAAAACAAGGTCTTCCACTATATCCAATGCCATCTCCAATTGTCCTGATCTATGTCTGGTCATTGAACACAGATGGCTCTGGAGAGAAAAGGGATGCGGGTGATCTTACACAACTTCCCTCACTTAAATCCAATTCACTTACATTCATGGCATCACCTCCCTGATGTCATGACCTTCTATGAGAACAAAGACCAAACAACAACAATAGTTATTTATATATTTATAAACAACTATTTATGTGGCCTAGGCAGCACTGGAAGGGGCAGCAGAGAGAATTCTGGAGTTGGAAGGGGAGACCTGGATTCAAGTCTTATCTTTATTGTTTAATATTTGTAAGACCTTGCAGAAGATGCCTAATCTTTTTTGAATCTCAGTTTTCTTACCTGAAAAATGGGAGATTTGGACTAGTTAGACACTAAGATTTCCTTTCCACTATTAATCTACTATATGATCCTATGATTTAGCCTCTTTGAGTTTTGATTGTCTATTTTGTAAAATAGGGATAATATTTTCCCTGCATGCCTCCCAAGACTTTGTGAAGATCAAATTAGTGTTTTGTAACCATAAAGTGCTGTATAAATGTAAATTGTTGCTATTATTAACAGTATTATTTCAGCTGTGGCTCAAACAACAAATATTTATTAGGTACTTGCAATTATTAATCAATCAAACAAGCCACTTCTAAAATACCTGTCTTTGCTGCTTGCATTTCATTATCATTTATCTAATTCCATTTGTTTATAACTATATATAGAGACTGGAATAGTTGGTAAAGCATCAGAGAATGAGTTGAAGGTTTTTCCTAGTAAGATGGGGATTGAGCCAAGAATCTCATTGAATAATTGGCTTATAAAAAAATTGTAGGTTAAAACAAATAGAGTTTCTCACAAAAGGGCAGACCTGAGGGCAAAGAGGCAGCCAATTCCCTGAGAGTCAACAAGAGCTTGGCCACTATCCTGGAGTGCTCTCTGGTGTTGGATGGTACAGAGAGCCAATAGGGAAATGAGCCATCACATTGCCAATATCTATTCCTTTACTGTTGAATATCGCCAAGTATTGGTCCTCAGCATCTCTTTCTTGGCTTTGACTGTAATATAAAAGCTGATATTCATACAATACTTTTGATAAACTTTTAATTTTCATAGAAACTGTGAGGTTACTACTATAGGAGTTTTTTGATATGATTTCATTGATGTAGAGCAGTTTTTAACTTTTTGGATCTTAAGACCTTTTTATATTCTTAAAAACTGGAGGACTCTAAAGAGTTCTGTTTATGTCTGTTATATTTATAATATTAAATGTATTAGAAATTTAAACTTCTTAGGATTATTATGTACATAGTTACATATCAAGAACTCCAGGCATTCCTGGATCACATTTTGAATACTGCTAGTGTAGGAAACTCTCCATAAGAAAACTCTTTTCTACTAATGCTCTATAATGCATCACATTAAGTGTTAGAGAGTTGACTTGGGTACTGGGAGTTTGAGTGACTTACCCAGCATCCTAATATATGTTACATGTAAGATTTGAACCCGGGTCCTATTAACTGTGAGGCTAGTTGTCTGGTCACTCTTATCACCCTGACTCTCATACTTTATAAATATTTTCCTCATCATACAGTAGAGAAAATTGAGCCCTAGAGAATTTAAATGACTTTACCCATAGTCTCAGGGCACACATATGCTAGGCAGGATTTGAAACCAGTTCTCCTTGACTCCTGGCCTAGTGTTATTTCCCTTTATATCATACTTCCTTTATTCAGTGTTTAATGTGCTATGGAATCCCTCTGTCCCTTCACAAGGCTGCCATGGAACTGAGACATTTTTTACCCATGTCATATCTTCAGATCATGGACTGCCTGGTCTCAAGCATTTTTCAATGTTCTAAAATTCAAACAGAAAATAGAGCAGAGAAATAGGGGCTATTCCTTTGTACTGAGTGGAACTGTTGCTGTCGGAAGAATCAAAGACTTAGCTTCTTGAGCCTAAATTGAGAGATCAGTCAGATTTAGGTTACATTCTAAGGGAAGCTCCTGAGCTGAGTGACCCACAGGGGCAGAACTCTACTGGAGAAGAATTCAGCTAGATCCATTCCATTCACTGGACAACTGAAGTCCTCAGCAGGCAATTCCTTCCAATGTTCCCATGATTGGAGAATATCACCAAGTCTAGGCAGTCAAAGATACTGGAAAATATAATAGAAGAAGAGTAAACAAATCTTTATTTGAATTCCCTGAGAGCAAAGAGAGGAGTGAGTGGGACTATGGGAAATCATAAGATCATCGAGTTAAAACTGGAAGGAACCTTAAGAGTTCATTTAGTTTAATTTCTTCATTTTAAAGATTAAAATGCTAAAGTTAAGAGGGTGAAGATGTCTCCAAGATCATCTCACTCCAGAATCCAGTACTCTTGCTTGGGTTGATGGTTCTAGGTAAAAAGGTATGTAGGATTTTGGAGAAAAAAATGACTAAAACAAACTAAAACAAACAAGGTGCAACTAGATGTTGTAGGGCATAGAGCACTAGTGTGGGATTCAGGAGGACCTGAATTCAAATTTCGTCTCTGATACTTACTGGCTGTGTGACTCTGGGGAAGTCACTTTACTCCATTTGCCTCACTTTTCTCATCTGTAAAATGAGCTGGAGAAGGAAATAGCAAACTACTCAGTGTCTTTGCCAAGAAAACTCCAAATGGGTTCACAAAGAGTTGGATATTACTGACTAAACAACAAAAACTAAACCAAACTAAATGTTCTCTACAATGTTTATCATACTCAATTTCATATAGTCTGTTCCACTTTACCTATAAAGCAATTAACACCACAAATTATTTTCTGTTTTGTTTTTTTTTACTTTCAAGAAATGTTTTCCATCCTAATACTTGTTCACACTCTGGACCCGTTCATCATAATAAAGGCTTTTGTCTGAAAGAATAAGCATCTTCACCTCAGAAGTCATAGAACAGGAAGAGATTTTACAGATTATTTGCGCACAAGTTCTTAAACTCTTGTGCACCATGGACCCCTTTGGCAGCAGTCTGGCGAAGCTTATGGACTCTTCTCAGAATAATGTTCTCAAATGCATAAAAATATATAGAATTATAAAGGAAACAATCATATTGAAATACATTATCACAATATTTTTTTAAAATAAAAGTGCTGGCAAAGAACCCCTAATATAGTCCAACTCCTCATTTTATAGATGAGAAAACTGAAGCCCAGAGAAGTTAAGTAATTAAAGCCACAGTCAGAATCTAACCACAGATTCACTGATTCCTAAGCCAGAATTCTTTCTTTTATATCTTGCTGCCTCCCATGACAGAGTCAAATCTGGTTAATGTCTGTGAGCAATCTGTCAGGACTCCTATGTAACTGTAAAGGGACAGTTAAGTTCAGGAGATGGATACCCTGAAATACTGACTACTCAAAGTCCCTCCTGCTCCACCCACCCTTGGGTAACTGTCCTCAGTTATTAATGAATATGGCAGATAAGATTCTGTTTCTTGCACCCCAGCACCTGGCAAACCCAGCAGATTAGTATGTGCCAAGATGGAACTTTAGCCTGACCTGTGTGCCTTCCTCCTCTGGGAGGCCTTAGGCAACTGTCAGAGTGAATGGGGCATTTTTGTGCCATGCTTCCCAGTGGCAGCCAAGCTCTTCCAGGCTCCTGGGTAAATAACTCATGTTCTAGTCAGTGTGTGTCACAGATAGAATGTTTTCAGTGGGGTTCAATGTAATTGCTACCATCTATCACTTTAATAGCCTAATGAAGGTGAGATGTAATTAGAAAGGGTGTCACTGAAATATGGAGTTTGTTTTACAATTATCTATACAGCAGGGAGACCATCAGCACAGAACATTGCCTTTTAAAAGCCTTAGTAACATAGCATAAATGTTCTTTCCCAGCAGCTTAAAGGGACCTGTAGCGAAATCCCACTGCTTTTCTTTTCAGGATCTTTTTACTCATAGGACCTGAGGGCCTCTACATGGACTTAGCATCAAGAGGTACCTTAGAGGCCAGATGGTCCAACACTCTCATTTGACATGAAGACATGAAGACCCAGAGATGGAGAGGGACTTGCTTGGCTGTTTGTAATAGACCAATACTTGAAGACATCCTTATAACCTGAATTTAGAGGATTTAGAAGTGAAAACAAACTCTTCCCCACTTCCATCAGGGACTTCAACATTTATCTTTCAATCATATTCTCTTGCCAGAAACCTTTGATGTTTTCACTTTCAATGATGAATTTTTTTTTCTTAATACTCAGACGCCTTCTTCAGCTCCCTCAATCTCACTGTCTCCTCCATGTTAGCTTCCTCAGAACAGTTACATAATGTGAAACTGTTCCATACTTCCAAGGCTTCAAACTCAAACATCCACCTCTTGATCCTTCTATACTACTTCTCACTATGTTGTACCTGTACCCATTACAAACAGACATGCTCCATGAACCTTCTATAACGTCCCAGTCTAGTGATACTCTTCTGGTTTGACTTCCCTCCTTACCAGTGCATCCCTCATGCCAGCCAAGTGAATGATGCTCTTGATAGCACTTCCTTGACTTTTTGCTATACTATCTTTGTCAATTTGCAACACTGGGTAATCCCTGATGAACAATTTCTTTTTCCTACAACTAAGTTTTTTAGTATTTCTATAGAGAATCACTTATAGGTCGACTTACCACAAATTCATACTACTTAATCTCAGACTGAACCTCAATGCAGTTCACTGAGCAAAACTTTTATTCATCTCTAATGATATCCTATTGCGTTCTTAGGTCTTGAAGCTGTTACTCCTCAAATTTCTGGACTATTCCATATTTGTATATCTCTCTTCATCTCATTTTCTCTTACTGTGATGTAGTAAAGTGAGCAGCAAATCAGTGGACAAGTTTTCTGACTATATCTCACTAGCTGTGCATCCTAAAAGACATCATTTGATTTCCCTGAGCCTTAATTTTCTCATTTGTAAAATGGGGATATTACTCATGGCATGTGGTGAAGAGTTTATAATCTGTGAAATGTGACATAAATTCAAATTATGAGTGGTATTACTTAGCTGAGGTAAATGCTTAAAGGAATGAAGGGGCAAAAGGAAGTAGGGAAATAGGGGAAAAAACTGATAGCCAACTTGATGTTCCCAGTGTCTAGGTTTTCACACTGATCTTATCATGTTACACACTCCCCTCACCCCTCACTTGAAACACTTAATGCTTCCCTAATATCTCTAGGATTATTAAATACAAAATCCTTAGCTTGGCATAGAAAACCCTCCACAGTCTAGGTCCCACTCACCTTTCCTGAAATTTCATATTGATTCCCAGAATGCACCTTTCAGTTCCTCTGACTCCAGCTTCAATATTCAATTTACTTTGCCAAACTGCTTTCAGTTGCTTATAATAAAAGAGAGAAAGAATTAAAGCAATTTTCCATTATGAGTACTTACTTTATTCTCAAGGAGAAGCTTGGGCATTGTAAGGCTGGATTTTTAAGTACCCTAAAGAAAACAAGGGAAAGTTGGTATCAGCCTCCCTAATTAAAAAAGTAAATATTTTAGTGCTTATAATGTAAAAATACTATGATAGATTCTGAGGATATGATTATGATTATTTTTAATGTCAGTCCCTGCCCTCAAGTAGCTTACTTTTCTAAGAGTAGGTGTGAGAGGGAAATAATGCAGAAAAGTATTATTTAGAGTAGAATGTGATGGAAAGTGTGCTGTAGGAAACTGTCAGGAGATAGAAAAGACTGCCTTTCAGGCAATAAGGGAAGGCTTCAAAAAAGTGTTAGTAGAGAAAAAAGAATGGATGGAGGAGATCTTATGGAAATAGAATTCGCAGGAGTTCACAATTCTTTATTGCTTGGAGGCTATGATGGTAAAGGTTGGAAGGGGTCAAGAGAACCTGAAGAGTCAAGGATGATTCTCAGATTTTGAGTCTGAAGAATGTTGTAGGATGGTGGATAGTACCACCAACTGAAACAGAAAAATTGGGAGATGGTCAGGTTTAGGTAGAAAGACATAAGCTAAATCTTTGGTATGTTGAGTTTGATCTACAGATCATGCTTTGTTAGGTAGAAAGGTCAAGCTATTGTCACTTGAAATCCTGAATAGTGTTTTTGTCCAAGTCACTGAAAAAAATGATAAAGAGCTCAGGGTTAAGCACACTTCCTTGGGATATTCTGGAAGAGGTCTCCCGCAATGCTGACTTTTAGTGTTAACTATTATTAGAGTACAACCAAGTACAACCAAGTAAACCAGTGAGTGTGACCTTGTTATCATTTAATCCATAAATCTGCATTTTCTCCAAAAAAATACTGGGAAGTACTTCATTAAAAGCTTTGCTAAAATTTAGATGAATTACTTTTACTGTATTCCATTCTTTGTTCCCCTTCCCCAAAATAAGGGTGGTCTGTCATGGTCTATTCTTGACAGAGACAGATAGATCTCTTTTTAATCATTGCTTTTCTTTTGTAGATATTTCCCAATCATTTCTTGAATCATTCTATTTACAATTTCCTCAGGGATCAAAGTTAAGTTCATCTGCATAGGCTGCAAATTGTTCTCTTCCTTTTCTTGAAAATCAGTACAATATTTGCCTTACTCCAAGTGTGGAATACTTCTCTCATTGTCTACCATCTTGCCATTGTCTCAACAATCACATTCACCAATTTTTTCATTACCCCAGATTGAAGTTCTTCTGGACTAGGCTAATTGAATTTGACAAGGACAAGTAAATAGACTCTCTCTTACTGCCTCCTTACCTATTTTTGGTATCAGACTCTTGTTCTTCATTTTACTCTTTGTCATTTCCAGTTCATAGGTCATCCTCATTGTCAGAGAAAACAAAAGTAAAATAATAAGCAAGCATTTCTGCCATCTCTCCATTGTCAGTGATTGTCATACTAAATACCCAAGTAAAGACCTTTTTCCTTCTTTGTTCCTCTGTTTATCTTCTCATATTTCTAAAAACAAACTAAAAAGCCAATGTTTTTGTTGGCATTGTCATTGTCCTTGGCTTCCCTTGCCAGCTTCAGGTCATTCAAAGCTTCCGTTCTTCAGACTATTTTTTATAGAACTGTGGCACATTGTTATTGCCACCCTTTCTTCCCTAGTCTAGGTTTCATCTGCTGCATATTACTTTTTAAAATTTAAGTTATCTTGTGACTTCTCTCTATATACATTTAAGTATTTCAAGACATATGTCATGTTTCTTCATTGAAATTGTCTCCCTTTGCATCTTTATAGTTTCATTTGGGGATTTTCCTCCCCTACTAGGGCTATTTTCTCCTATATCATTTTAATTCATTGAATTACAATATATTTTGCTATGAACCTTTTGAAATCTACTCAAAATCTAGAGAACATTTCAGACTGTGCCCAGATTTCCTGTCCTCTATCAAAAATTATGGAAGTCAGTTGTCACTTCTCTCCAGGGTGTCCATAATTTCTACCTCAGCAAACAGTTCCTCTATGTTAGTGAAAATTAAATTAAGAAAGAAAATTTTCCCTGTTGCTTCCTCTACCTTTTCAAGGTTGAAACAATCATTAAGACATGTCAAGAAGTTATTAGCTGCTCTGCTTTTGGCAAGAGAACTACAGGAAGTATCTGGATAATTGAGATTTTCAATCATTACTCTCAAAAATACATCTACTCCAGGATTTTGACCTATTTTTAAAAATTTCTCATTTGTTTCTTCTTTTAGTTTAGGTAGTCTATAATATTACACTCCTTGGACAAAAATCACTTCTCCCTTTAAGATCTTCACCTATACATTTTCTCTCATGCTTCTTCCTTCTTGTTCCTAGATTTTCTCAAATGAGTATACTTTTTAAATATACAACACTATCCTGCTTCTATTCCAATTTAATGTATTCTTATTTTTTTTAATAAAGTATCCCTTACCAGAGCTAGTCATAGGTTTTATCCAGCCCAAGTTTCAATGATTCTAATGAAGAAAAATCTTTATTTTTCTATTAGGTCTTTAATTTCTATTGTTTATTTACTGAATTTTGGGCATTTGTGAATAGTCATTTGAAGTCATGAGTTTTATCACTGACTTTTTTCTTGAATTTTCTCTCTTGAAAATTTCTGAGTATTTCAAATACTATTGTTTTATTTTTTGTAGCTATGTTCTATGGCATCTAATTTGGGCACACACACACACATACACACACACAACCCTTTCTTCCTCCCCTTTGGGTGTAAAGCCTTTTTTCCTTAGATTTGAAAAATATCCAGAAAATATATCTTCCTTTGTTGATTTACTTCATCCCTAGCCAAAAATCTGTTACCTTTATGAGTCAAGTACTGTAATGACCATGATCTGGATCTTAGGGAAATAGGAAAGGATCTTTGATTAAGTCAGTATTGGGAGCTTCCGTTATGGAAATCACCTCACCACTGTAGATCGTAACCTAACTATGGCTACTAAATAAATCCTAGAGAGTTACTTAAGACACATAGAGATTAAGGTGTTTGTCCCAAAGTCACAAAACTAGAAGTGATAGAATTGGATCTTGAAGACTCTTTCCATTACATCATCTACCTCTCCTTGAGGATATAGATAGACAGTATACAACAGAATTGGAGGAGAAGGGCATGTAAGACAGAGGGACAAGCATGAGAAAAACAGGCAATGGAGCCAGCAACTCAATATGGCCATTGTATTTTTGATTAAAGAGTTCCTTGGACATGATTGGTCTACCTTTTCCATTTCCTCCCCCTCCCCCCCCAAAAAATTTATTTTTCAAAATAGTGAACTTGATTAAGAGTAACATAGAATTATGGGATTCTAGATACAGATATAGTAGAAACCATCAAGTACAACCTCTTTCCCCATTTTACAAATAAGGAAAATGAGGCATAGAAAGATTAAGTGATTTATTAAGAATCAGCAATATAGTTGGTCAGTTAGCTGGGATTTGAACCCCAATCTTTCAGCTTCCAATCCCAGTTCCATATCCATTTTACATTTCAGGATACAAAGAAGAATAGAAAAGAGTAGATCAAATATAATAATAGCTCATTTATAAATCACTTTATGGTTTTCAAAGCTTACAAATTACAAATAATTCATTTGATCTTCACCTTTGGCGTTAGGTGTTATGTGCTATGTCAATTTTTTTCAGCTAAGAAAACTAAGGTCCATAGAGGTCAATTAATTTATCCAAGGTTACCCAATAGGTATATGCCTGAAGTATGAAACAAGCTCAGATCTTATCCAGATCCAACCCTTTATCCATTGCATCACTTAACTGAGTCTGCTAATCTGTGATTATGAAACTGAATTGCCATTACAGAATTTTTTTCCTCATTAAATTTAACAACATATCCATGGTACATTTTTATACATTTCAAAGGAATGTAGCAGCAGCATTAAGCATCCCCCCTGGCTTTGTGACTACCATCAAAAAACACTCTCAATCTCTGCCTGTATTATTAATACAATTTAATTCAACTAACTTTTTATTAAACTCTTGCTTTGCTTTAGCAAAAATAAAACAATTTTTGCCCTCAAGAAGTTTACCTTCTATTAGGTGAAGTTACTACACATATGGTGTGGATATAACCTCATTAGCCTGAGGAGATGATGTACTGAAAAGGAAAACCTCCTGCCCCACTCTCACTTTTTCTCCTCCTCCACTCTCACTCTTTTATCTTTCCTATTCTCCAGTTTTGGTTTGAATACATTTTACTTTACAAGAAGAAATCTATAGCAGGCAGACTGCTGGATGGTTGACCCTTATTTGAAAGATACTGTCAATGGAGAGAATATTGCTACCAGATAATGATCTCTGGCTGCTAGATAAATGCCAGAGTTTGTCACCTGATGTATATTGTGCAAGGAAACAATTCTTTCACTGTAGCTTCATTAGGCTGCTGCAAAGGTTGGATTTGCCTAGAGGTGCAGGCCCATTTGGGGGGATTTGAGTCACTTGGGAACAAGAGAGAACTTGGTTTTATAACTACTATGTATAGAAGGGCCTGTTGTCCAGTACACAGGGTATCCTTTTGCCTCAATATTCAATATTCAATTGCCCCCACAACTTTCCCTATTCCTTGGTTTGTCATTGTTTGATTTCTACATTCAATATAATTGCTATATTTATCTACCACTCAAATGTATTTTGAGTGTAGTATAGCAAAAAGTTCATTGCATTTAGAATTAGACAACTTAATCTTTAAGCTTTGATACTTCTCTGAGCCTTAATCTTTTCTTACCCGAAATACCATCTTCTTCCTATATAATTTTTTCTTTTCCTCAACTGAGGAATGCTTCCTTATCCTGAAATTTCCTTATAGTTATAGAATTATAGGAACATAGATTTAAAATCTGAAAGGACTTGAAAGAGCATTTTGTCCAACCCTTGCCTGAATCTGTCCATTTTCCATTTGGAGAAGTTGAGGCCCAGAATAATGAAATATTTCACCCAAAGTTACATAGAGAGAAAATAGCAGAATCAGTCCACTTCCTCTGGCATTAAATCCAACATTCTTTACATTATCTTTCTAGTCTTTACTTTATATATATTTTGTGTGTGTCATGCATTTCCTAAAATATAAACTCCTTGAGAACAGGGGCTATTTTGTTTATATCTTTGTATCTCTAGTACCTGGATTTTTGTTGATTGATAAATAACCTAATATTTTTTTATTTATACTACCTATTTAATACTTGTATTAACTTCCTAATACTTGTTTGTGTACTACCTCCTATATAGGACCACTATATAGTTCATTCTTTTTTTTTCTTTTTTTTTTAATAAAGCTTTTTATTTGCAAAACATATGAGTGACCTTTCAACATTGACCTTTGCAAAAAAACTTTTTTTCCCCAAGCTTTTCCTTTCCCTCCCCCGCCCCCCACCCCTAGATGACAGGTAATCCAATACATGCTAGGTAGGATAAATTATATGACAAGTACAATACATGTATACATATCTATACAGTTATCTTACTGCACAAGAAACATCAGATCTAGAAAGAGAAGAAGAAAAAAAACAACCTAAGAAGGAAAACAGAATGCATGGAAATATTCACAGAAAGCGTTAAAATGCTGTGTTGTGGTTCACTCTCAGTTCCCACAGGCCTCTCTCTGGATGTATATGACTATCTTCATCGCAGCACAACTGGTTTGAATCACATCATTGTTGAAGAGAACCATGTCCATCAAAATTGATCATCGTATAGTCTTGTTGCTGTGTATAATGTTCTCCTGGTTCTGCTGATTTCACTCAGCATCAGTTCATGCAAGTCTCTCCAATCCTCTCTGAAATCCTCCTGTTGGTCATTTCTTACAGAACAATAATATTCCATAACATTCATATACCATAATTTATTCAGCCATTCTCCAATTGATGGGCATCTCCTCAATTTCCAGTTTCTTGCCACTACAAAAAGGGCTGCCACAAACATTCTTGCACAGGTGGGTCCCTTTCCCTCCTCTAACATCTCTTTGGGATATAGGCCCAGTAGAAACACTGCTGGGTCAAAGGGTATGCACTGTTTGATAACTCTTTGAGCATAGCTCCAAATTGCTCTCCAGAATGGTTGGATCCGTTCACAGTTCCACCAACAATGTATCAGTGTCCCAGTTTTCCCACATCCCCTCCAACAGCTATCATTATCATTTCCTGTCATTTTAGCCAATCTGACAGGTGTGTAGTGGTATCTCAGAGTTGTCTTAATTTGCATTTCTCTGATCAATAGTGACTTGGAGCACCTTTTCATGTGACCGGAAATAGTTTCAATTTCTTCGTCTGAAAATTGTCTGTTCATATCTTTTGACCATTTGTCAATTGGAGAATGGCTTGAATTCTTATATATTTGAGTCAATTCTCTATATATTTTAGAAATGAGGCCTTTATCAGAACCTTTGGATGTAAAAATATTTTCCCAGTTTACTGCTACCCTTCTAATCTTGTCTGCATTCATTTTGTTTGTACAAAAACTTTTCAACTTGATATAGTCAAACTTATCTATTTTGTGATTAATGATGACCTCTAGTTCTTCTTTGGTCACAAATTCCTTCCCCCTCCACAGGTCTGAGAGGTAAACCATCCTACATTGTTCTAATTTGTTTATAATATCATTCTTTATGCCTAGATCATGAATCCATTTTGACCTTATCTTGGTATATGGTGTTAGGTGTGGGGCAATGCCTAATTTCTTCCAGACTAGTTTCCAATTATCCCAGCAGTTTTTGTCAAATAGTGAGTTTTTATCCCAAAAACTGGGGTCTTTGGGTTTATCGAACACTAGATTACAATTGTCATTGATATAGTTCATTCTTAATGTTAATATGCAAAAAAGAGTTGTTGTTTTAAATGTAAAAAGGATATTTGTAAAATAGTAGGCCATGAACCAATCTTACCTTTTCTATATTTCTAGAAGTGTCTGGTTTAGAAATAGGAGTTATGACAATCCAGAATGCTGGGATATAGAGAGTAGAACGCCCTTTCTTCAATCACCCTTCCCCTTTCTTGTATCCTCTTCCTCTCCTACTTTCCTTCAGGATAATATAGATTTCTATATTCATATTGAGGATGTATGCTATTTCCTTTCTAAGTCAATTCTGATGAGAGTAAGGTTTCATCACTCCCCATTCCCTCTCCATTGTAAAAGTTTTTCCTTGCTTTTTTGTGGCAGATAGTTTATGCCATTTCACTTCTCCCTTTATCTTTCCTCCAGTATGTTCTTCTCTCACCCCTTATTTTATGTTTTTGGACACTATCCCTTCATATTCAATTTACAACTGTGCCCTCTCTTTATATATACTTTTTCTAACTGCCCTAATAATGTGATAGTTCCTATAAGTTTCAAGTACCATTTTAGATATAGTTCTGAATTGTTCTTCAGAAAGGCACAATCAGTTCACAACTCCAGAAATAATGCATTAATGTGCCAATTTTCCCACATCCTCTCCAATATTTATTGCTTTTCTTTTTTGTCATATTGACCAAACTGATAAGTGTGAAATAGTATTTCTAGGTTGTTTTAATTTGTATTTCTCTGATCAAAGATTATTTGAAATACTTCTTTATATGCCTTTAGATAACTTTGATTTCTTCATCTGAAAATGGTCTGTTCATATCATTTGACCATTTATCAATTAGGAAATCCTTATATTCAATAATTTGACTCACTTCTCTATATATCTGAAAAAAAAACAAGGCCTTTATCAGAGGTACTTGCTATAAAGATTGTTTCCTATCTCTCTGCTTTCCTTCTAATCTTAGTTGCCTTAGTTGTACAAATGCTTTTTAACTTGACATAATTAATTTTTATTTTGTAATACTCTCTATCTCTTATCTGATCATGAATACTTCCTCTTTCCCATAGATCAGACAGGTGAACTATTCCTTGCTCTTCTAATTTGCTTATGATATCACCCTTTATGTTTAAATCATGAACCCATTTTGGCCTTTCTTGGTATAAGTTTGAAGATATTGATTTATATCTAATATATGTCCTATTGTTTTCCAGTTTTCCAAGCAGTTTTTGTCAAATAGCTAGTTCTTATCCTAAAAGCTGACATCTTTGAGTTTATCAAGTATCAGGTTATTAAGCTCATTGACTACTGTGCTTTGTTTACCACTGTTCTAACTCTCTATTTCTTTGCCAGTACCAGATAGTTTATCATTACTGTCTCATAATATAATTTGAAACCTGGTGTTGCTAGGCTACCTTTTTTGTATTTTTTCCTATTTATACCATTGATATCTTTTGTTCTTTCAGATTAATTTTGTTGTTATTTGTACTACCTCTATCAAATAGTTTTTTGTTAGTATGATTGGCATGGCACTGAATAGGTAAATTTACTTGGATAAAATTGTCATTTTTATTATATTGGTTCCAACTACCCATGAGCAATTGATATTTTTCCAACTGATAAATCTGACTTTATGTGAAAAGTGTTTTGTCATTGTGTTCATATAGTTCCTGGGTTTATTTTATTAAGTAGAGTCCTAAGTATTTTATATTGTTTACAATTTTTAAATGGATTTTTTCTTTCTACCTCTGAACTTTTTTGGTTATATAAAGAAATGCTGATATTTGTGTAGGTTTATGATACCCTGCAACTATGCTAAAGTTAAGTAATTTTTTTTAGTTGATGCTTTAGGGTTTTCTAAGTATACCATCACATCATCTGCAAATAGTAATAGTTCTGTTTCCTCATTTCCTATTCTCATTCTTTCAATTTGTTTTTCTTCTCTTATTGCTATAGCTAATATAATAGTGGTGATAATGGGTGTCCTTGCTTTACCCCTGATTTTATTGGAAAGGCTTCTAGTTTACCCCATTACAGATAATACTTGCTGATGGTTTTGGAAAGATATTGCTTATATTTTAAGGAATGCTCCCTTTATTCCTATGTTCTCTCATGTTTTTAATAGGAATATGTGCTTTATTTTGTTATAGCTTTTTCAGCATCTATTGAGATAATCATATGATTTCTGTTAGTCAGTTATGTTGTTGGTTTTCCTGATATTGAACCAATCCTGCATTCATGGTATAAATTCCACCTTGTCATAATGTATTATTCTTCTGATATATAACTGTAATTATTTTGCTAGTATTTTATTCAAACTTTTTGCATACTCATTAGGGAAATTAATTTTTAATTTTATTTTGTTGTGCCACAGTTTCCCTGTCTCAGTTTCCTTCAGCTGCTGTTTCAGTTTCCCTTAATTGTTCTGCCCCAAAATAGCAATCCCCACTTCCTGACTTTCAGAAATAATTGGACTCACATCCCAAAGGAGTTATAAAACCTCCAGATGGCCAGCCTCGACATACCCCTTATCTGTATGACCCAGACCTAGTCTTCTCCCAGTTTCTGGCATCCTTTACTCCTTACCTGCCAGAACTGAATTTATGGTTTCCTTGGACACCAGATGTGCTCAGCTGTTCCCATGAGTTCTTTGTCTCCCTGGGCTATGGAGATTATAAAAATCGTGTTCCCCACCAATGAGGTACTGAATATTTTGACCTATTCAGTCGGCTGACATGCTGTCAGTCTAACTCTCTGGGCTGGACTGTGTGCTTTGAGACATGAGTCCCAGCAGTCCTGATCCATAGCTATGGATTCTGAACTCTCAATTAATGTCAATAAAGCATTACCTAATTTCCAATGTGTGATATTGCCTCAGTTTCTCCCTGAGCATTACAATTTCTCTGTTATAGCTCTTCCTGGTTTAGGTATCAGCACAATATTTGTGTCATTAAAGGAGTTTAAAAGGATTCCTTCTTTGCCTATTTTCCCAAGTAGTTTATATGATATTGAAATCAATTGTTTTTAAATTTTTTTGCCAGAATTCACTTGTGAACCCAGTTGTTCCTGGGAATTTTTCCTAGGGAGTTCATTAATAGCATGTTCAATTTCTTTTTCTAAGATGGGGTTTCTCGGGTTTTCTATTTCTTAATCTGTTAATCTAGTAATTGATCTCTATAAATATTCATCAGATTTTCAGATTTATAGGAACATAATTGAAAAAAAACCCTATTTCCTAATGATTTCTTTAATTTCTTCTTCATTGGTAATGATTTCACCCTTCTCATTTTTGATACTAGTTGTTTGATTTTCTTTTTTCTTTTTTAAAATCAAATTAGCTAACAACTTACATATCACCACCTGCTAGTGGCTGCTGGGATCTAATTCTGACCAGCAGAATGTATCCCTTCATGTGAGAGGATGACAACAATACAAGGAGACTGAGAGGCAGTTATATTCTCTGACCTCCCTCCTCTTCCCTCTTGCCTCTGGTTTATTTCATTCCCAATTCACAAGCAATATCTGCTTGTGCATTTCCTTCAAGTGTGGTATGATTCACAGCTGTGGGGGCTTTTGGAGAACCTACCTACCCCTTAATGGTCCAGTCCCCTTTAACCCTTTACAAGCTTTCTTAGGCATGGTCCTTAACAATCTTTCTGTAAATATTCATCAGATTTTCAGATTTATTGGCACATAATTGGGGAAAAACCATTTCCTAATGATTGCTTTAATTTCTACTTCATTAGTGATGATTTCACCCTTCTCATTTTTGATATTGGTTATTTGATTTTCTTCTTTCTTTTTTAAAAAATCAAATTAGCTAACTTGTTACCTAACATTGATTTTTTTTCATAAAACCAGCTTCTAAATTTATTTATTAGTTTAATATTTTATTTACTTTCCATCTTACTAACCTCACTTTTGATTTTCAGGCTTTGCAATTTGTTGCTGAATTGAGGATTTTTAATTAGTTTTTTTTTCAAGATTTTTTTTAGTTGAATGCCCAACTCATCAATCTGTTCTTTTTTCCATTGTGTTGATGGAGAAATATTTAGAGAAATACATTTTCCTCTAAGTACTTCTTTAGCTGCATCCCATAAAGCTTGGTATGTTGTTTCATTGTCATTTTCTTTCATAAAATTATTAATCATTTCTATGATTTGTTCTTTGATCCACTTATTCTTTAAAATTAGATTATTTAGTTTCCAATTAATTTTCAAACTATCTTTCCAGTACCCTTTACTGAATGTAACTTTTATTGCACTATGACACAAAATAATACATTTTACTATTTCTGCCTTTTTTTTTATTTTGAGGTTTTTATTTCGTATTATATGGTCTATTTTTTGCGTAGGTGCTATGTGCTGCTCAGCAAAAGGTAAATTCTTTTTTGTTGCCATTCAGTTTTCTCTAAAAGTCTGTCATATCTAATATTCCTAATGTTCTATTTACCTCCTTAGTTTCTTTCTTGTTTGTTCTTTTGGTTGGACTTATCAAATTCTGAGAGGGAACAGTTGAAATCTCTCACTAATATAGTTTTGCTATCTAATTCTTCCTGTAATTCACTTAACTTTAAGAATTTGGATACAATGCCACTTGTAGAATTCTGGTTTTTGACCCACTTTATTATCCACTTCCACTTTATGAGAGAATTCATTCTATTCATATTAACAATTATGATTACTACCTGTGAATTTCCATCCACCCTATTATTCCTCTCATTTGTCCTCTCCCTCCTTTCATTCTTTGCCTTCTCACCAGTGTTTCACTACTGTCTACCCCTCCCCTAATTTATTCTTCTTTCTATCAATCTCCCCTTCTCTCCATTCTCCCTTAATTTGCTCCCCTCCTACTTTCCTATAGGGTAAGATAGATATTTATATTCAACTGATTGTGTATATTACTCCTTTTTTAATCAATATTGATAAAAGTAAGATTTCAATGCTCATTGCCCACCATCCTATCTTCTCCTTTACTGTAATAGTTATTCTGTGCCTCTTCATGTGAAATAATATACATATATATGTACATATACATGTATGCATACATACACACATACACACACATAGTGGCATTCTACCTCTCCCTTTTTTCTGCAGACATTGTATATTCTCATTCTTTAATTTTTTATGTTGTTCCCTCAAATTCATGTTATAGCCATACCCTCTTTCTATGTATGTTTCTTCTAGCTGCACTATTTAGTGATGTAATTTTTCCCTTTTTATCTGTTTATGCTTTTCTTGATTCTTGATATTGGAGGTCAAATTTTTGCTTTAATTCTGTTTTTTTTCTTATAAAAACTTGAAATCCTTATATTTCAAAGAATGACCATATTTTCCCTTGATGTATTACATTTAATTTTTCCAGATAAACAATTATTGGTGGTAGTCCTAGCTCCTTTGCCTTCCAGAATATCATGAACTATGACCATGGGCTGCCAAGTCCTGTGTAATCCTGATTGTGACTACCCAATATTTTAATTGTTTCTTTCTGGATACTTGTAGTATTTTTTTCTTTGACTTTATCATCTGAAATTTGACTATAATGTCCCTTGGAGTTTTTATTTTGGAATCTCTTTCCTGATGTATCAGTGCCTTCTGCTTTCAGGGCATGGAAACAATTTTCCTTTTTTTCCTCTCTTTTTTATTAAAGCTTTTTATTTTCAAAACATATGCATAGATGATTTCCAACATTCCCCCTTGCAAAATCTTGTTACAATTTTTTCTCTCTTTCCCCCAACCCCTCCCCTAGACAGCAAATAATCCAATAGATGTTAAATATTTCCAGTTATCATGCTGCATGGGAAAAATCAGATCAAAAAAGGAAAAAAATGAGAAAAAAACAAAATAACAACAAAAAGTGAAAATACTATGTTGTGATCAATACTCAGTCCCCACAGATGGCTCTCTTCATCACAAGACCATTGGAACTGGCATGAATCCCCTCGCTGTTGAAAAGAGTCATGTTCATTATAATTGATCATTGTATGACCTTGCTGTTGCTGTGTACAATGGAGGACAAATTTCTTTGAAAATTTTGTCAAAGATTCTCTCCCATTCTTCCTTTCATTATGGATTTCAAGTAGTTTATTGATTCTAATATTCTCTTTCCTGGATCTATTTTCTAGGTCAGTTGTTTTTTCCATGAGGTATTTTACATTTTCTTCCATGTTATTCATTCTTTTGAATTAATTTGATTAATTCTTGATGCCTCACAGAGTCATTAACTTCCATTTGCCCAATTCTAACTTTTAAGGTGTTGTTTTCTTCAATTAGCTTTTGTATTTTCTTTTCTACTTGACTCTTTAAGGAGTATATTTTCATGTCTCCTTTTCCATATAACCAATTTTACTATTAAGCACTTTTCCAAGCTGTGAAATATTTTTTTCCATAATTCTCTTGCATCATTTTTATTTCTTTTCTCAATTTTTCTTCTACTTCTCTTTTATGATTTTTAAGTTCTTTTTTTTTTGAGCTGTTCCATGAGTTCTTTCTGGATTTGAAGCCACTTTTTGTTTTTTTGTTATTTTCCCCATAGGTATTTTGACATTGTTGTCCTGTTCTAAGATTGTGTGTTTTCTCTGTCACAATAATGTCTATAATCAGATTCTTTTTTAATGCTCATCTTTTCTTTCTTTCTTTTTTTTGAGGTGGGGCCTTTTTTCTTTTGGGGGGTTTGTGCAAAAGTTTTTTCCTTCCCTCTCTCCCTCCCTTCCCTCCCTCTTTTGCTTCCTTCCTTCCTTTCCTTCCTTCCTTCTTCCCTCCCTCCCTCCCTCCCTCCCTCCCTCCCTCCCTCCCTTTCTTTCTTTCTTTCTTTCTTTCTTTCTTTCTTTCTTTCTTTCTTTCTTTCTTTCTTTCTTTCTTTCTTTCTTTCTTTCTTTCTTCCTTCCTTCCTTTCTTGTTTCCAAATTTATTTTATTTGAAGAAACAGAATTTAAAAAAAAGAAAACCAGAAAAGCAATACAAAACAAAAGAGAACATTACCATGTGCCCAGCGGAACATCAGGGAGGTTTCAAAATATATAATAATAAATATTAATGTAAGAAAGCATATTTATTAGTAGAAGAAATTTTGTTCATCTGTGTCTGTCTTTTACCTCCTTGTAAATTATTCTTTTGTTCTTTGCTGCACACCTTTCACTTTATTCTCCCCCCCCCCCCTTCATCACTCCTACCACTCCCAAGCAGGCTATAGTTAAGAAAGGATATATTTATATGTACATATGTAAATATATAATAATCATTTATACACACATACACACATATTTCCCTTTCATCCCCCAACCCCCAAATAGGCTATAGTTAAAAACCAATATATTTGTGTATACATATGTAGTCATATACATACATACATACACATACTCACACACATATCCCACATGCACACACATGTCTTTCCTAACCCTGTTGATTCTTTCATTAAATTCTGCTTCATAACTTGGCTTACTATTACTTAAACTCCCCCTATCCAGGGATCCCTCCCTTGTTTTCTTCCTTCACCCTTTGCTTACCTAACCACCCATCTCTCTCTTCTTATTTCTTTATAGATTTTAGAGGGTGCTATACCCTTCATGGTATATACATGGTATATATGTAGTGTTGCCTATTGAACCCATTCTTGATAAGAGTAGGGGTTTAGAATCCCAAGGCTTCCTCCCCCTCCCAATGCTTCTGTGTCTATTCTTCCTTTGCACCTCATTTGTATTACTTTTCTTGCCTTTATTCTGCCAATCTTTCTTTTGAGCTTACTGTATTGTTGATATAAATCTCAAACATAAAGTGTACATTTCCTATGTAAAAAAAACTATAAAAATTTATTCATGCTTAAATAGTTTGTCCATGTTGAATTCCTTAAAATTGATTTGTAATATTGTTAGAACCATAGGAAAACTGAATTTGAGAACTTAAAAGGACCCAGCAATCCTAACCCCCTTTTGCACACCTAAAAGATCCTTGTCTCCTCTCTTGCATAACATTAGACTTCGATCTCCCTGCCTCTGTCTTTGATGTATCTCCTTAACAAACAGTTGCAAATATGTCAGATTAGGATGCAGGCTAACCTGTTTGCTGATTTCTGTCAATCCTATAAAAAATTCTATGCCCTTTTGTCCAGGGCCACATGATTTGGATACTGATCCCACGTGGCCAAAGTTGACTTTAATAAATTCTCTGATTAAAAGTTAATATTTCTCAACTTGTCTCTATATCTTGGCACAACAATATTGGCTCTTTAATGTTAAATTTTCTATTAAGTTCAGGTTTGGTTGATAAAAAGTCCTAAAAATTTGCAAGTTTGTTGAATGTCTGTTTTTTTTCTTTCAAAATTATAAATAATTTTGCAGGATATGATTTTTTTGGCCACAGGTCTAGTTCTTTTGCTTCTTATTAGATATGATTCTAAGATCTGCAGTCTTTTATTGTAGTTGCTGATAAGTCTTGTACAATTCTAAGTGTAACTCTAGCATATTTGAATCTTTTTTTCTTGTTTCCTTGCAAAATTTTCTCTTTGATCTGGGGATTTCAAAATTTGTCAATAATATTCTTATGTGAGGGGGCAGAGCCAAGGTGGCAGAGTAAAAACATGACTCTCTGCATCTCCTCCGATCTTCTCTCAAATCAACAATAAAATAAGCCTCTGAACTGATCTTCAAGTCAACCAATTCAGAAATACTTGGATATTGCTTGCTGATATCTCTGAAGAACTTCACATCAGGTTTCTCTAACTCGGACAGAGGGATAGAGTGGTGTAGGCCAGAAGTGAGGGTGGGACTCAGCTCAGCTCATTGTGGCAAAAACTTCAAACTCCAAACACCTGGAGTTTATCTGAGGCACTTGGGACACTCTGCCTGGATTGGGGGCAGGTGTTCTGGCAGACTTGCCTTGTTTAAGGAGTAATTTGGACTTAGTCCTAGCCCCCACCGGCCCAGCACCTTAAATTAATTCGACAAATTGCCCCAGGGCAAAGAGCTTTAGCTGCCATTTTTCCAAACCTTAAAGAGATATACACGCTGTCTAAAAAAAAAAAAAAATGAAGAAGCGAAAGTGAGCTCTGACCATAGACAGCTTTTATCGAGACAGAGAAGGGCTGACCCCAGATCCTGAGGTTCCTTTAGACAAAACTTCAGAGGATGTTATTAAGGACCATCACTGGTCCCCTTTTCAAAAGGCCTTTCTGGAAGATTGCATACAGAATCTCAAAAAAGAGCTGGAGGATAAATGGGAAAATAAACTGAAGTCTGTGCAAGAAGCCCTCCAAAAGAGATATGATAAAGACACCAATTTATTGAAAAATAAAATTAGTGAAATGGAAAAAGAGTGCAATGAACAAATTGGCCAGTTACAAAAGGAGATTAAAAAGGTAACTGAAGAAAACAACACTTTAAAAATAAGAATTGAACAAATGCAAGTGAATGACTCAATAAGACTTCAAGAATCAGTCAAACAAAATAAAAAAAAATGAAAAATTAGAAGAAAATATGAAATATCTCCTAGGAAAAACAACTGACTTGGAAAATAGATCTAGGAGAGACAATCTAAGGATTATTGGACTTCCAGAAAGTCATGATGAAAAAAAGAATCTAAACACTATATTCCAGGAAATCCTGAAAGAAAACTGCCCTGAGATTGTAGAATCAGAAGGCAAAATCACCATTGAAAAAATTCACCGATCACCTCCTGAAAGAGACCCCAAAATTAAAACCCCAAGGAATATCGTGGCTAAATTTCAGGACTATAGCACCAAGGAAAAGATTCTGCTAGCAGCTAGAAAGAAACAATTCAAATACCGAGGATCAATAATTAGAATCACACAGGATCTGTCAGCCTCCACATTGAAGGATTGAAGGGCCTGGAACCAGATATTCAGAAAGGCAAAGGAACTTGGATTACAGCCAAGAATAACCTATCCAGCTAGAATGAGCATTATCCTCCAGGGAAGAAGATGGTCATTCAATGATATAGGTGAATTTCAAGTATTTCTAACGAAAAGACCAGATCTGAACAAAAAATTCGACATCCAAACACAGAACTCAAGAGATGCACAAAAAGGTAAAAAGTAAAGGACTCTTGAGAACTTTATTTTTACTAGGGGGATACTTAAAGTTTGGGGGTATAATTAACTAGATATTACTTCGATAATATGAAAAAGAGAACTAGAGGGGGAAAGGTTGTCATACTGGGGGAAAGAGGGAAAAAGTGGTAAAATAAGATCTAAAAAAAGGAGGCAAAAAGGTAAAATCTCTTGAAGAGGCAAAGAAAACCTAATATAATTGAGAGAAAGAGGGGAGGGAGATGAGCATTGTATAAATCTTACTCTCATCAGGTTGGGCTCTAAAAGTGTATATCAGTCATTTGATTTCACATAGAAACTTGTCTGTTGCTAGAGGGAAGTGGGAGGTAAAGGAGGAAAAGAAAGGGATAAACTAATAGAAGAGAAAATAGAAGAATCAGGGGAAAGAAGTAAAAACAGGGGGAGGGGACCTAAAGGGTGGAGTATTGTTTGGAGGAGGGGGTCATCAAAAGCAAAGTACTGAGGAGGGGGGAAGGGAGAAAGGGGAAAGGAAAGGGGAAAACATAACTTGGGTAAATAAGATGGCAGGAAATAAAGAATTAGTTATTCTAACTGTGAATGTGAACGGGATGAACTCTCCCATAAAGCTGAAGCAGATATCAGACTGGATTAAAAACCAGAATCCCACAATATGTTGTCTACAAGAAGCACATCTAAAACATAGTGACACATACAGGATGAAGGTAAAAGGCTGGAGCAGAACCTATTATGCTTCAGGTGAACAAAAAAAAGCAGGGGTAGCAATCCTTATCTCAGATCAAGTAAAAGCCAAGATAGATCTAACCAAAAGAGATAAGGAAGGAAACTATATTTTATTAAAGGGTACCATAGATAATGTAGCGATATCAATACTAAATATATACGCACCAAGTGCAATAGCATCCAAATTCCTAGGGGAGAAATTAAGAGAGATGCAAGAAGAAATAGACAGCCAAACTATACTAGTGGGGGGATCTCAACCTTGCTCTCTCAGAATTAGATAAATCAAACTACAAAATAAACAAGAAAGAAACTAGGGAGATAAACCAATTGTTAGAAAAGTTAGGTATGATAGATCTATGGAGAAAGTTGAATGGAGACAGTAGAGAGTTTACTTTTTTCTCAGCAGTCCATGGAACCTATACAAAAATTGACCATGTGTTAGGGCATAAAAACCTCAAAATCAAATGCAGAAAGGCAGAAATACTAAATGCATCTTTTTCAGATCATGATGCAATAAAAATCACATGCAATATAAGGCCAGGAGAAAATAAACCAAAAGTTACTTGGAAATTAAATAATCTAATCCTGAAGAAGAATGGGTGAAAGAGCAAATCATAGACACAATCAATAATTTCATCCAGGAGAATGACAATAAGGAGACAACATACCAAAATTTGTGGGATACGGCCAAAGCAGTTATAAGAGGCAATTTTATATCTCTAGATGCTAACTTGCATAAAATAGAGAAAGAAAACATCAACGAATTGGGCTTATTATTAAAAAAACTAGAAAAAGAACAAATTAAAAACCCTCAATTAAATACCAAATTGGAAATTCTAAAAATAAAAGGAGAAATTAATAAAATTGAAAATAATAAAACTATTTAATTAATAAATAAAACTAAGAGTTGGTTCTATGAAAAATAGATAAGCCTTTAGTTAATTTGATAAGAAAAAGGAAAGAGGAAAATCAAATTGTTAGTCTCAAGAATGATAAGGGAGAACTTTCCTCCAATGAAGAGGAAATTAAAGCAATAATTAGGAGTTACTTTGCCCAACTTTATGCCAGTAAGTTTGATAATCTAAATGAAATGGAGGAATATCTACAAAAATATAGATTGCCCAGGTTAACAGAAGAGGATATAAATTATTTAAATAGCCCCATATTAGAAAAAGAAATAGAACAAGCTATTAACCAACTAACTACTTAAGACAAAATCTCCAGGGCCAGATGGATTTACATGTGAATTCTACCAAACATTCAAAGAACAATTAATTCCAATACTATACAAACTATTTGAGAAAATAGGGACAGAAGGTATTCTGCCAAATTCCTTCTATGAGATCGATATGGTGCTGATAGCTAAACCAGGTATGGTGAAAACAGAGAAAGAAAACTATAGACCAATTTCCCTAATGAATATTGATGCAAAAATTTTAAATAAGATATTAGCAATGAAATCACAGAAAGTCATCCCCAGGATAGTACACTATGATCAAGTAGGATTTATACCAGGGATGCAGGGCTGGTTCAATATTAGGAAAACTATCAGCATAATTAATTATATTAATAACCAAACTAACAAAAAACTATGATTATCTCAATAGATGCAGAAAAAGCCTTTGACAAAATCCAACACCCTTTCCTATTGAAAACACTAGAGAGTATAGGAATAAATGGGCTTTTCCTTAAAATGATCAGTAGCATCTATTTAAAACCATCAGCAAGCATCATATGTAATGGAGACAAACTAAAACCATTCCCAATAAGATCAGGAGTGAAACAAGGCTGCCCACTGTCGCCATTACTATTTAGTATTATATTAGAAATGTTAGCTTTAGCAATAAGAGAAGAAAAAAAGATAAAAGGAATCAGAGTAGGTAATGAAGAAACCAAATTATCACTCTTTGCAGGTGACATGATGGTATACTTAGAGAACCCTAGAGACTCAACTAAAAAACTACTAGAAACAATTCACA
>JAJPUD010005080.1:97785-111852 GCA_023553655.1 Myrmecobius fasciatus | reverse complement strand
TGCTGGGAAAATTGGAAACTAGTGTGGAAGAAATTAGGGTTTGACCCATACCTAACACAACATACCAAGATAAGATCTAAATGGGTTCATGATCTAGATATAAAGAGTGATTTTGTAAGCAAGTTAGAGGAACGTAATATAGTTTACCTCTCAGACCTGTGGAGATGGAATAAATTTATGTCCAAAGAAGATTTGGAACTCCTAATTGAACACCAGGTGGATAATTTTGATTATATTAAATTAAAAAGTTTCTGTACAAATAAAACTAATGCAGACAAGATTAAGAGGGAGGCATCAAATTGGGAAATCATCTTTACATTTAATGGTTCTGATAAAGGCCTCATTTCTAAAAATATATAGAGAATTGTCTCATATATGTAAGAATTCAAGCCACTCTTCAATAGATAAGTGGTCAAGGGATATGAACAGACAATTTTCAGATGATGAAATTAAAACCATCTCTAGTCATATGAAAAGTTGCTCCAAATCACTATTGATCAGAGAAATGCAAATTAAGACAACTCTGAGGTGACCACTACACACCTGTCAGATTGGCTAAAATGACAGGAAAAGATAACGGTGAATGTTGGAGGGGATGTGGGAAAACTGGGACACTAATACATTGTTGGTGGAACTGTGAATGGATCCAACCATTCTGGAGAGCAATTTGGAGCTATGGTAAAAAAGCTATCAAACTGTGCATACCCTTTGAGCCAGCAGTGTTTCTACTGGGCCTATATCCCAAAGAAATCTTAGAGGAGGGAAAGGGACCCACATGTGAAAGAATGTTTGTGGCAGCCCTTTTTGTAGTGGCTAGAAACTGGAAAGTGAAGGGATGCCCATCAATTGGAGAGTGGCTGAATAAATTATGGTATATGAATGTTATGGAATATTATTGCTCTGTAAGAAACGACCAGCAGGATGATTTCAGAGAGGCCTGGAGAGACTTGCATGAACTGATGCTGAGTGAAATGAGCAGAACCAGGAGATCATCATACACAGCAACAACAATATTACATGATGATCAATTCTGATGGACATGGCTCTCTGCAACAAAGAATTGTCTCAAACCAGTTCCAATTGTTCACTGAAGAAAACCATATACACCCAGAGAGAGGGATATGAAATATGGACCACAACGTAACATTTTCATGCTCTCTATTGATATTTGTTTGCATTGTGTTTCCTTTCTCTGATTTTCTTTTTTTTTCTTGTAGATAGGATTTTCCTTGCACAACTTGTCAAGTATTTCAACATTATTAACATGTAGTGGACTTCCTGCCATCTAGGGGAGGGGAGGAGACTGGGGGTAAAATTTGTAATGGAAAGCTTTGTAAAGATCAATGCTGGGGAACTACCCATATATATGTTATACAAATAAAAAGCTTTAATTAAAAAAAATAATATTCTTATGTGTTTTCTACAAAAGATCTCTTTGAGGTGGTGAGTGGTGGATTTTTTCTATTTCTACTTTCCACTCATGTTTTATCACTCAGGACAATTTACTAGGATTATTTTCTGTATTATTGTGTCAAGGTTCTCTTTTTTGGTCACAACTTTCTAGCAGTCCAATTATTCTTATATTTTCTCTTCTTGATCTGTTCTCCAGATCTGTTGTTTTTTGTATAATATGTTTCACATTCTGTTCTATTTTCTTATTCTTTATAATCTGTTTTGTTATTTCTTGGTGTCTTATAGCTTCACTGGCTTCCCTTTACCGGATTCTAATTTTCAAAGAGTTATTTTCATCTTTGAGACTCTTTACCTCCTTTTCTAATTGGTTAACATTTTTTTTTTCATAATCTTTTTTGTTTTTCCTGGATGGTTTTACTTTTTTTCTTTAGTTTTTCCTCATTTTCTCTCATTTGACTTTTGAATTATTTTTTGAGTTCTATAAATTCTCTCTGTGCAGGGAGCCACTTCATGTTACTCTTTGGGGTAGAAGCTTCTTCTTTTTTTTTTTTTTTCTTTTTACTAAAATGTCCTTCTCTGAAGATGAACCCCAGTTTTCCCTGTCCCCATAATATGTTTCAATGTCAGGGTTCTTTCTTCTTTGCCAATTTTTTAAATAAGAGGTATTAGTATAAGTACCTCTAATTGCGGAATGGGGGGCAGTGTTGGTCCCTCAAGCTTCCTACAGCTCTCCCCTCTGACCAGGAGCCCAAAGAGTTCCTCCCTCCTGCAAGTGCCCATAGCCAGCAGTGTCCCTGCCCCAGTGCTTCTACACTCACCAGGTGCTGGTTCCTTCTCACCCAGTGTCAGTTCTCAGCAGCATAGCTGGACCTGGCATTTCCAATCAGTCAAGGTTCACCCAGTCTTTCCGGACTCAAATCCCTACTCAGCACACAGTCCAGGGGGTGAAAGTCTCAGGGGCTCATGTAGACGCTCCAGTCACACCCAGCTAGCCTGAGGAATCTCCACTAGTTGTTTTTGCAGAGCTAGTTGGAGATGTTTGCACTTCACTCGGGTTAATCCCCAGTCCGGGGTCTTTCTTTAGATCTTGTTGGGTTATATCAGGAAGACCCCTGCTCTACCTCAAGTCATCTTGATTTTTCATGCATCTATGCTCGCCCTGAGAAGCAAATTTGTTCTATTTGTGGGAATAATTGGGAGAGCTTGAAATTTACCAACCTACTCTGCCATCTTCCCAAAATCCTCTCCCTTTTTTCCTTTCTCCTTCCAGGGGCAGACAGGAATACGATCTCAGGTTTCTTGTGCCAATGGCTACAGGCCCTGGCTGTTTACCTGGTTCTGCTCTGATGTTGCCATGAGGCCCTTGGGAGACCCTTTTGTCTGGTGCTTTGCTGAAGGGTGAGGAGGGGGGTGACTGGCCCTGCTGGGAGCTGTAGGGGTCTATCAGCTTACCTAGTGCTGAGTTGGGGGTTTTAGTGATGGTGACTGGCATGTGCTGAGGCCCAGTGATATGTTTCTATGTTTTCCCTGGGCTACACTGAAGTACGTGGTGGTATGGCCCCTGGAGAATGCCTTCCTGCTGGCCGAGAGTTAATCCAAAATGCATGAAAGTCCCATGGCTGGAGGATATCTGCCCACCTAGACACTAAAGTATGGAATGGTTCCTGGTGCTGGAGTTTGCTAAGGCTCCTGGGGGTCCTGGTTTGGTGTTTGCCACCCTACCAGGATTTCCTGCTGGCTTGCTGAGGTGGGGTTTGCTGCCAGCTCAGAAACTTTCTGTCCCGGACTACATTCCTGCCTCCTTATCCTAGTGAGATGTATCCCTTCTGCCAATCTTCCAGGTTTCCTGGGCTAAAACATTGTCTTCTTGTTGGTTCCACTACTCCAGGACCCATCTTGTGGTGCTACTTTATGGCTGTCTGAAGGTGAACATGGGAGATACAGTGATTCACTAATTACTGCATCATCTTGGCTCCTGGAAGTAGAAATGTCAATCTGGAATATTGTTGAGTGTACTGGCAGACTAACGATAGATTGATTTATACTCCCTTCATATGGGAGCATGTGGAAGTATACATTCAGTTGCTCATCTAGAATTTTTCCTTAAGCACCCACTGTGCTGTTATTTATTGCTTAGTTACTTTACTGCTTTCTTTTTCTCCTTCCCTCCCTCCCTCCCTTGTCCCCTCTCTCTGTCTCTGTTTCTCTGTGTCTCTGTCTCTGTCTGACTCTCTCTTTCCTTTCTCTCTGTTTCTGTCTGTCTCTGTCTCTATGTCTCTGTCTCTGTCTTTCTGTGTCTCTGTGTCCATCTGTCTCTCTCTTTTTTTTTCTGTTTCCACCTATAATCTCATTGGCATAGGATGAGGAAATTCTTTTACTAATGTAGTTTAGAAGCTGTTGTTTCATGTATATAACTAAAGAATTAGTTACCTGGAGGATTAAGAGGTCAATGGATTACTCAAATTCATGTAGCCATAATAAGTCAGAAGTGAGATTTGGACCTAAGTGTTCCTGATTGAGTCATGACTGTTCAATATGAGGCACCAAGTCTCATGTGTATAGAGACATAAAGAGAGAATAAAAGAGAGGCAAAAAGACAGATAGGTACAAAGACTGATCTGTAAAATAAAGTGGTTATAACAATCATCTTTCAAATCACTTCAGATTCTTAAATCTAAGCTCTTATGATTCAATAAATACAAGATAATTTCAGGATGGGGAGGTATTAGCATATTATTTTCCATCTTTGTGTCCCCTTCACCTGCAATAGTACTTTACACATAGTAGGTGTCTAATAAATGTTTATGGATTAAATGCCATTAGAGATCATCTAGACCAATATCTTTACTTTATAGATATATAAAATGAGGCCCTAAAAGGGGAAATCATTTGGCCAGGTTCTCATGGGTTGAAATAGTTCTGTACAGTCAAATCTTTTTCTCTGATTCCAAATGCTGCACTCTATGTTGCCATTAAAGGTAAAAAATCAAACAGACAAAAATGGGTTTAGAGAGTATCCCTCCTGACAGCTTCATGCTTATTCAGACTGAAATGTGAATTTTTTTTCTTCTAGGAAAGGAGACATTTTAGTATGACCCTAAGGACGTTTTAGTCAACCACTGCTTTAAGAGAGAAGTCCAATATCAGAGAAATATGTACCGGCAAATTGACTGGATGGTCTGCTATTTGATGATACAAATAATGCAACAGAACTTACCAACATAAACATCTTTTTCGGGAGAAACATCGTGGAAACATACACGACAAAAAATTAAACTGTCTTGTATAGGTAAGCTTGAAGCAGAAACTAAAGCAAACATGGAAACTGAGGAATACCTAATTAAGAGACAATATAAGGAATTATAGGGAAGATATGTGACAATAACTAGAACATTGGGTCTGGAGATACTTGCTAGCTCTGTGATAGTGTGAAAGTCACTTAACCATGTTTGCCTTAATTTCCTCATCTGTAAAACTAGTTG
Source organism: Myrmecobius fasciatus (assembly GCA_023553655.1). Lineage (NCBI taxonomy): Eukaryota > Metazoa > Chordata > Mammalia > Dasyuromorphia > Myrmecobiidae > Myrmecobius > Myrmecobius fasciatus. The sequence goes on along the minus strand of JAJPUD010005080.1, from coordinate 106,957 downwards.
GCAAGGGAATAGCAAACTACTCCAATATCTTTGCTAAGAAATAGGGTCATGGAGAGTTGGACATGTCTAAAAAATGATTCAACAACCACAAAAATAGAGAACTATAAAGGGATTTTAAGTGAATGAATAGTATGATACAATATGATAAACATTTGTTAAGCTCCTTCTTTGTTCCATGTACCATGCTAAGTGCTTGGGATATACAAAAGTGAAAAGAAAGACAGACCTTGCCCTCAAAGAGCTTACAATCTGATGGGTTAAGACAGTATAGAAAAGGAAGCTGAAAGGAGTGGATGAAGAGGGTGTATCCTAGGGTCTTAAAGATGATGAAGGAATAGAAATCAAGCAGATCAGTTTGTAGCAAATGAAAAGATGGTTGCCATTTTGAACTCTCTATAAAGGGAGACTATAGGTGAAATTTTTCTCTTCACTGTCTAGCCTTCCAATCAGAGGATCCTCTGAAATCAAGGAAAGATACTGATGAAGTATGAGGAGCAAAGCTGAAGCAATCTCCAGGATTGACAAGTTTCTTGGTGATGAAAGTATCTGATGAGATTTTCATCAGCAGGGCATGATGAAGCTGATGATGGAGCCGAAACCAAGCAGAACAGCTAGTGTCAAATGAAGGTGGTGAAATGGGAAACCCATTAGATTTGGAGGCAGAGCACCTAAATTTGAATCCTAACTCAACTTCCTCAGTTTCTTCTTTTGGAACATGAAGGATTTGGCCAATGACTTCTAAGGTGCTTTGTAATTATGAGTCTGAGATTTTCTGACATGAAATCTGCTTCCCACACTGATCTTAGATAACATTATGATTTTAATCAAGCCTCATTCTCTCTCTGGACCTCTGAAAAAATAGAGGCATCAGGTTGGATGCTTTCTAGGGCCCCTTTTAGTATAAAAATGCTGATTCTGAAGCTGAAGTCAACCTGACAAGCAGCTGGGTCTGTAGAACTTTGAAAACAGTGTCTGGCAAAAAAAACTCCTTTTTTGTACTTAACATGTCACCATGAATTCCACAACTAGGAGCTGATTTAACCAGGAATATCTTACCTAGGCCATTGTAACAGGCATTTTTCCTATAAAATGTCATAAAAAGAGCCCCAGACTTAAAGTTGCATGACCTGGGTTCAAAATCTGCCTTCATTATTCACTAGCTTTGGATAATGTATATTGACTCTTTAACCTTCACTTTCCTCATCTGAAAAATGAAATGGTTGAACTGGGTAATTTCTTAGCTTTCATCCATTCCTAAATCTCTCCCATCTAACCCATTTTCAGATTATTCTTGATTTATTTGTTTTTTATTTTTTGTAATAATAGTGTTTTATTTTTCAAAATACATGCAAAATAATTTTTTTTCTTTTTTATTGAAGCTTTTTAATTTTCAAAGCATACACATGGATAATTTTCCAACATTAACCCTTGTAAAACCTTGTGTTCCAATTTTTCCCCTTCCTCTACCCCTTCCCCTAGATGGCAAGTAATTCAATATATGTTAAATATGGTAAAATATATCTTAAATCTAATATATGCATATATATTTATACAATTATCTTGCACAAGAGAAATCAAATCAAGAAAAAATAACAAAGAAAATAAAATGCAAGCAAACAACAACAAAGAAGAGTGAAAATACTAGGTTGTGATCCACACTCAGCTCCCACAGTCATCTCTCTGGGTACAGATGGCTCTTTTCATCACAAGATCATTGGAACTGGCCTGGATCATCTCTTTGTTGAAAAGAGCCTGGTCCATCAGAATAGACCATTGTATAATCTTGTTGTTGCCATGTAAAATGATCTCCTGATTCTGCTCATTTTACTTAACATTAGTTTATGTAAGTCTCTACAGGCTTCTCTGAAATCATCCTGCTGATTGTTTTTTTTATAGAACAATAATATTCTTTAACATTCATATACCATAACCTATTCATCCATCTCCAACTGATGGGCAACCACTCAGTTTCTAGTTTCCTGCCAATTTATTTGTTAAAATAATAACAATGGAGGAAAGGGAACAAACATTTATGTAGCACCTACTATATGCCAGGAATTCTTCTAAGTGCTTTAGAAATATCTCATTGGATGCTCACAACAGTTTTGCCAGGAAATGTTGTTATTCCCCCCTCCCCCCAATACACACTTTAATCATAATAATAGCTAATATTTGTATAGCACCTACTATGTGCCAGGCACATATGTTAATATTTTTAATCTGTTAATTGCCACAACACTGTGTTAAGTGTTTTACAATTATTATCTTATTTGATACTCAAAACAACTCTAGGAGGTGGATGTTATAATTCTCTCCATTGTACAAACAGAACTGAGGCCAACAGAGTTTATGTGACTTATTCAGGGTCAGAAAGCTAGTAAGTACCTGAGACCAAATTTGAATGCAGGTCTTTCTAATTCCAAATTTGGTGGTCTATCAACTCTGCTACCAGCTGTTCCATAGTATTTCCCCCCCTGTTAAAACTTTGTAATTTATTTTCAACATTCTTTTGTTTTTAAACTTTGACTTCCAAAGTCTCTGCCTCTTTACTACCCTTCTGCCATTCCCTAGTAAATAACAGGACATGAATTATATGTGTGAAATTATGTAAAACATGTCTACTTTAGCCATATTGCAAGAAATAATAATAAAGTTAAAGAAGGAAATTATACTTCAATTTGCATTCAGAGTTAATCAGTTCTCTCTCTGGAGATGGATAGCATTTTTTTTATCATGAATTATTTGGAATTTTCTTGGATCATTGTATTGATTAGAGTAGCCAAGTCTTTCAAAGTTGATCATCATTACAACATTGCTCTTATAGTGTACAATGGTCTTCCAGTTCTTCTCATTTCACTTTGCATTAATTTATACAGGTCTTGCCATTTTTTTTTGTTCCCTGAAGCCATCATCCTTGTCATTCCTTATAAACAATACTTCATTACAATCATGGGTCACAACTTGTTCATCCATATCCCAGTTAAAGAGGATGCCTCCAATGTCCAATTCTCTTCCACAAAAAGATGCTATAAATATTTTTGTATATGTACATTCTTTTCCTTTTCCTTTGATCTTATTGGAGAATTGACCTAGTAGTGGTATTGCTACAGCAAAGGGTATTCATAATTTTAAAGTTCTTTGGGCATTGTTCCAAAATTTTCTCCATCATGGTTGAATAAGTTCACAATTCTACCAACGGTTTATTAATGTACTTAATTTTACTCATCTTCTCTAGCATAGGTATGAGGTGATACCTTGGAGTGGTTTTAACTTGCTGATCTCTAATCAAAAGTGATTTGAATATTTTATCTATGTATTTATTTTTAATTAAAGCATTTTATTTTCAAAACATATACATAGATAATTTTCAACATTCACCCTTGCAAAACCTTGTATTCCAAATTTTTTCTCTTCCTTCCCTCTATGCCTTCCCTTAGATGGCAAATATTCCAATATATGTTAAATGTGCAGTTATTCTATACATATTTCTACAAGTATCATACCGAACAAGAAAAATCAGATCAAAAAGGAAAAAAAATGAGAAAGAAAACCAAATGTAAACAAACAACAATAAAAAGAATGAAAATACTATATTGTGATCCATACTCAGTTCCCACAGTCCTCTCTCTGGGTGCAGATGACTCTCTTCATTACAAGACCATTGGAACTGCCTGAATCATTTGAGTATTTTCATGTGATTATAGAAAGCTTTTATTTTTTTCTTTTGAAAACTTCCTGTTCATGTCCTTTATTTGTTAATTGAGGAATGGCACCTATTTTTATAAATTTGACTTGATTCTCTAAATATTTGAGGAATGTCATTTATCAGAGAAACTTACCCTTTTTTGATATTACTTCACTATTTTGTCTTTTAGTAAAATGTAGTTTCCCTAATTACCTCTTTAATTAGGTCATTTTTGCTTTTGCTTTTTCTGAGATAATAATTGCTACTCCTGCCTTTTTTGTTGTTTTTATTTTACTTCGGCAGAAGCGGAATAGATTCTGCTCCTACCTTTTATTTTAGTTTTTTGTTTCTTTCTATTTCAAGTATGTGTCTTGTAAACAAAATATCATTGGATTCTAATTTCTAATCCATTCTTCTGTCTGCTTCCATTTTATGGTTGAGCTCATTCCATTAACCTTCATAGTTATGATTACTAAATTTCCCTCCAGCCCATTTTTTCCTGTTTCTTCTCTCTCTCTTTCTTGTTTGTTATGACTGCCTCTCTTAAGCCATTCTCTTTTGTCATCTTCCTTAGTCTAATCTCTATATCTCTTATTCCCCATCATTCCTATTTTCCTGTTGGGTAATGCTGGATAAGATAAATTTCTATACCTCTCTTCCTTCCTCCCTTCTTCCCTTTCTACTTCTCTCCTTTTCTTCCTCCCTCCCTCTCCTCTGTTCTCCTTCACCTCCCCCTCTCATTCCTATCCTTCCTATTCCCTCCTCCCCCTCCCCTTCCCCTTATGTTTGAATGTCAAATTTTCTATTCAATTTAGGTCTTTTTTTAATAAGGGATGTTTGAAAATTCTTAGAATGGATATTTAATCCCCCCTAAAGGATTATATTCCGTTTTGCCAGGTAAATTATTCTGGATTGTAACCCTAGCTCCTTTACTTTCCAGAATACTATATTCCAAGTCCTTTAACAAGGAAACTGTTAAATCTTATGTGTTCCTGCCTATGGTTCGATGATATTTAAATTGTCTCTTTATGCCTGTTTGAAATATTTTCCCCTTGATTTGGGATCTTAGGAATTTGACTATATTATTCCTGGAAGTTTTTTTGGGGGGTTCTCTTTCAAGACATTATCAGTAGATTCTTTCGATTTCTATTTTACTGTTTGGATCCAAGATATAAAGGTCCCTTAATAATTTTTCAGAATATGATATCTAGCATTTTTTTCATTATGGCTTTCAAGTAATACAATAATTCTTATATTCTCTTTCTTTGATCTATTTTCCAAGTCAGTTGTTTTTCTGATTAAAAACTTTTCACACTTTCTTCTGACATTTATTCTTTTGACTAGGTTTTATTGCTTCTTGATATCTTATGGGGTCATTAGCTTCTACTTACCAAATTATAATTTTAAAGGAATTCTTTTCTTCAGTTCCTTTTTGTACCTGTTTTTCCATTTGGCCAATTCTGCTTTTTTTAAGGAGTTCTTCAGTATTTTTGTACCTCTTCTGCTAAGCTATTTTCTTTTCATATTTTTTCTTGTATCACTCTAGTTTCTTTCCCCCAAATTTTTCCTACTACTCTTACCTCTTTCTTTTTCTTTTTCTGAGATCATGATTGCTATTCCTGCCTTTTTTGCTGTTTTTATTTTACTTTGGCCGAAGCAGAATAGATTCTGCTCCTACCTTTTATTTTAATTTTTTGTTTCTTTCTGTTTCAAGTATGTCTCTTGTAAACAAAATATCATTGGATTTTTTGTTGGGTTAGATCCAAGCATTTTTCTTTTTTATCAATTAGTATTTTTCTTTAAGAATTTGCTTATAGTTGCTTTCATATTGTCTGCTTCTGAGTTTATGTCTTGGTCTTGCCTGACATAGTAAATTTTTATGATTAAGGTTGATTGTTGTTGTTGCTATAACTTGCTCATTTTCCCAGCCTATTTCTTGACCTTGAACTTTGTGTTAAAGTCGAGCTCTTCACACTTGAGATTGCAGAGTCATTATCTTAAGGTTTAGGCTTTTTTGTGCTATTGTTTTCAGAGCTAATTCTAGGAATCTGAAAGTTTTGGTGTTTTTAAAGTGGTGTGAACTGGGGAGAGGTGTGGTCATTGCTTTCCTGGTTTATTCTATGGTCTTTATACAGGAAGGGCCCTCAATTGCCTGTAACTAAATGTGCTAGTTTTTAGTTCTTGGGCAATATGTGAAGGTGAAGAAATGATATACTTATTTAAGGAGATGGTTTCCTCACATAAATATGCAACCAACCCCCCTTCTCCAGCTACAGACTTGGACTTCAGTCACTAGGGGTAATCTTATATTCACATAGGACTCCACTCCCCATAACATCACTAAGATATTCAGTTAATTCAGTAAACATTTATTAAGCACACACTTTGTACCAAGCACTGTGCTAAACCCTGCAAATACAAATTAAAAAAAAAAAAGACAGTTCCTACCCTTAAGGAGTTTACAACCTAATGGGGGGAGGGAAACAATTCACAAAAGGAAACAGGAAGGGGCAGTAAGGTGTGCAGTGGATAGAGCACCAACCCTGAAGTCAGGAGGACCTAAGTTCAAATGTGGTTTCAGACACTTAACACTTCGTGGCTGTGTGACCCTGGACAAGTCACTTAACCCCAATTGTCTCAGCAAAAAATTTAAAAAATTAAAAATAAATAAATAAATACACAAAAAGGAAACAGGAAAACAGGTAGGGGAAAACAAAGAGGGCCAAGGCAAGAATTACAGTACCATGTCTTTCCTAATATTAGCAAAAATAGCTTACTCCATGACTTCAATTATCATTGCTATACAGATAAGTCCCAAATCTATATATCTAGTATGGATCTCTCTTCTGAACCCCAGTCTCCTATTTCCAGCTGCCACCTAGACAAGAGTTATCAAACTTGCAGTCTGAAACACTCCAGTGTGGCAAAAACAGATAAAAATGTATTTAGCAAAATAAATAAAAATACAAAAGAATATGTATAATATTAATATGTGGTTCATGCAACCCATAGTAATCCTTATAGATGACTTAGTGGCCCCAATTTCTATTTGTTTGATCCACCTGACCTAGATGACATCCTCTCTCCTCCACACTGAATTCATCATCTTATCTTTTTAACCTCCCTCTGCTTCCATTAAGGCCTGCTCAGAAGTCCTGTTTCAATGTTTTATTATATTTTGAATATGACCTTTTATACTCATTGGCTATGGTAATGGAGCTCAAGTTCTGTCATACTTTTAACAAGTTGTAAAAACTTCAGACGTAATCCCAGCTGGAAAATTTTGTGATTGATGAAATAATTTTTAGGAAAAAAAATGTTTGTGGTCCTTAGTCCTGTGTGGCCCTTTTCTACCCCTGATGTGACAGGGGTTTAGGCCAGAGAAGGGGGTAAAGGACGTTAAGAATTGCACTGTTTTTAAATGGTCTATAAACATCAATGTAATTGTTGCTGATATAAATCTTTGTCCAACCACCAATGAGGTGATATACTACAGGAGAATGGGAACCACATTAATATTGACATTCTTGCTATAAATGAAACCAGAAGACATAAGAAATTGCTGTTAAATGGGAGGCTTGCCGATGGATTGGAGAGGCAAATAAAGGAGCTGGCAGTTTCTTATTTTATGTTCTCAAAGATAACAAAAAACTTTCTTTCATGAGATACTTGTTATCTTGCCTTGCAGTGTTCATGGTGAGCATAAGCAGAAAGACCACCATGAAGATGACTGCAGCTTATAGGCCAGTATCTGCTAGAATTGTTGAAGTAGAAAAATCTATGAAGAATTTGACAATAAGGGGCAGCTAGGTGGCGCAGTGGATAGAGCACCAGCCCTGAAGTCAGGAGGACCTGAGTTCAAATCTGATCTCAGACACTTAACATTCCTTAGCTGTGTGACTCTGGGCAAGTCACTTAACCCCAATTGCCTCAGCAAAAAGCAAAAAAAAAAGAAAAAAAAAGAATTTGACAATATCTTCCATACCAAGAAAACAAATCTTTTTGTTCAGTGAGTTTGATGCAAAGGCATTCATGGGAAAAGATGAAGGAAAAAGGAAGTTTGAAAATATAACATATGATTAAAAAATGAAAGAAGTCAAAGACTGGTAGACTTCAGATGTCTCAAATAATTTCTTTTAAAAGATATGTGTGTTCAGATGATGCTAGAAAGGATAATTACTAAATATCACCAAAAATGAAAAAAAAAGTAAGAAGCTGACAATCCACTTAGGAAAAAAAAAACAAAATAAGTGTATGAACAATGAGTGTTGCCCAAATTATGAGATGGACAGGCCATTTTGTTTTCAGCATCTTGAATCAAATTAGCTTATAAGCTCTGTTCATAGAGTTAGTCCAAGGGTATACCTTTATGGGATACAGATGAACCATAAGTTAGAAACAGGGATGAAGAGGAGGAAAAGAACTGATTGGACTGTATTTAGAAAATTGCATAGCACTTTGAAAAATCTCAATATGTTTCTTGACACAAAATCTCATCTTTTCAGCATCATTATTTTTCTGGTGTTGCCTCATGCCTGTGAATCACATAGAACAGCATGATACCCAAACATCAAAAGTTTCAGAGAACATAAAGCCCAATGGAAACTCTTGGGCTGGGGGGTTGCTGTCACATCGCTGTCATATAAAAGGTAGCATAAAATGTATGACTAGAAAAAGTTAGCCTTCATGTAGCAAGAATGAAGAATGGCAGATGGCCAGCATGACTCTCAGTCACTCTGGCCCCCATGAAATGATGAAAGGCCTAGAGAAAAACCCCTCATAGTTTGGGTAAATCTTTTAGGGGAGATTTATGGGAAGTCCTGGACAAGAATTGCACATGATGGAAGGTGTGGTTGTGATCTATGTCATAGATCACTTGACTTAATCTATCCTGAACTTCATGCAGAGGAGGGGATCCTTTACCAATCTCCAAAGAGGAGGGACTGGGCCTTTATGTGTACAAGCAGCTCTGCCAGAAGCATTTGCTCCTGCCCTTGAGTAGTTTATAGTCATTCTATTTCCCCCCAAACTCATCCATCTCTCTTTCAATTTCTGTGGAGGACACCACCATACTTTCAGTTATCTAAAGCTCTCTGTGGGTGTGTATTTTAGGCCATTTACTCCTCCTTTTCCTTAATCCCTCATATTTTATGATTAATATTGAAAACTGCTATGTTTTTATCAGTGGAAATGATATCATAGAAGAAGTATTTTCATTGACTTTATCATTGTTCCCTAGAGACCACAGGGCCTTTCCATCCCTCTTATGTTTGAATTCTTCCATATAACTTATTTTTCCCAATAAAATGTGAGCCCCTTGAGAACAAGGACTGTCTTAGATTTCTATTTGTATCCCCAGCAATTAGTGCTTTGTGGTTTTTTCACTTAGTAAGCATTTAATAAATCCTTCCTTCCTTCCTTTTCCTTCCTTCCTTTCTCCTCCTTCCTTCCTTCCTTCCTTCCTTCCTTCCTTCCTTCCTTCCTTCC
>JAJPUD010005080.1:72156-97775 GCA_023553655.1 Myrmecobius fasciatus | reverse complement strand
TCCTTCCTTCCTTCCTTCCTTCCTTCCTTCCTTCCTTCCTTCCTTCCTTCCCTCCTTCCTTCCTTCTTTCCTTCCTTCCTTCCCTCTTCTTCCTTCTTTCCCTTTCCTTCCTTCCTTCCTTCCCTCTTTCCCTTTCCTTCCTTCCTTCCTTCTCTCCCTCTCTCCACATAGGGAATCATATCCTTACTTACACCCAAAGGAATTGTATTAATAAAGTAATATTTATATTTACATACGTGATTTCATTTTAGCTTCACTGCAATCTTGTGAAGAAGATCATGCAGGTGTCACTCCCATTTACAGAGAGGAAACTGAGACTTAAGAGGTTAATTGACTTGCCTCATTATACAACAATAATAAATCAGAGGCAGGATTTGAATCCAGTCCTTACTGGATGTCAGAATTTTAATCCCTTGTGCAACTCACTGCATCTCTGATTATCTTTGTTCTGTAGAACCAAAACCCTGTAACTACTTTAAACTCTTATAACATGTTAACTGAGTTTTCTGTTACAGGCAGCTAATTAGAGGAGGGCCTGTTTATATCCAAGGTCATACCAGTATTCCTGGGGAAAATCATCAATAGGACAATTTAGAAGAGAGAAAACTACGCTCAGTGGTGGGAGGTGAACCTGATCGTGTGGCAGCAGCGAGGGAGGAAGGTCTATGAATACTAATCACAGCAATTAGGAAGCAACAATCTAATGAATATAAAGGTTATGCATGGCATTCTGCCAACCTGCCCAGGTGCAGGAGGTGTTTATCATGCCTAGTTGACAACTGTTCCTGTTGAGTTGTGATCAGACTGAGTCTTCTCTCTCTAACTGAAGTGTGCAACAGAGTGCCCTGGAGCCTGAGCCCTGACGGAGAAGACAGGAGGAGAGGATCAAGTCTGAAGATTACATGTGGGAACAAACTCAATGCAGTGACAGATGGGAGAAGCCCTTTCCCAGGATTTGAGGGCAATGCCCTATATGAAAGGTGTGGATGATATGTGTAGACATTCACAAACCTAGCTTTCAGAAAATCTGATAGCATATGGAACTTCAGCTCACCAGAAAGGAGAGAAATATAAACAAGAGAGACAGAGAGACAAGAGTTGGAGGTGGAAAGAGAAAGGAAGAGAAAGATAGACAGAGATAGATAGAGACAGGAAGACAGAGACACAGAGAGATAGATTCAGGGAAGAGAAAGAGAGACAGAAAAGAGTGATGGATGAAGAGAGGCAGAAAGAGAAGGAGATAAAGGAAAAAATTTGTGAGATGATTTTAAAAAATAGATTACCAAAGGATTTCCTTAAATAAGAAGTTGCTTTTGTGTTTTAAAAAATAATACTTGATTTTTCAAAATTTAATGTTTCAGGTATCCATCTAATATGAACTAAGTTCCTTGTATAAATAATATATTGTAAACATACATCCTTGTCCAACCTGTAAATAAACTCTTGAGATCTCATCTGTCTTGGCAAGTCCTCTTATCTACTGCCTTTACTTTTCCTGCCTCTTGCAGATATACCACATAGAGAAGGGCATCACTGAGCCACCTGCTTGCTCCCCTAGAGAGAGGAGAGGGGCAGGAGGGGGAGAATTTGGAATTTAAAAAGAAAGAATGTTAACAATAATAAATTTATTTTTTTTAAAAGTCACATGAAAAATGTTCTAAGTCACTAGCGATTGGAAAAATGTAAATTAAAACCATTCTGAGGTACCACCTCACACCTATCAAAAATGACAAATGCTGGAGGTGGATGTGGAAAAATAGGTACACTAATGCACTGGTGGTGGAGTGGTAAACCGATCCTCCAAGAGAACAAAAGGACTATGAACTACACATACACTACTAAGAGTATATCCCCAGAAAAATCAAAGAAAAAGGGAAACAAAAATATTTATAGCAGACCTTTTTGTGGTGGCAAAGAACTGGAAATTGAAGGTATGCTTATTAACTGGAGAAGTTCTGGTATATGATTGTTACAGAATTCTATTGTGCTATAAGTAATGGCAAAGGGAATAATTTCAGCAAACCTGGGAAGATCTTTATGAACTGATGGAGTTAAATGAGCATGACTGGAGGTCATCATACATAATAACAGCATTTTTGAATTGATGATCAACTATGAGTTAGCTAATTTGATCAATAAAATGATCCAAAGCAATTTCAAAGGATTCATAAGGAAAAATGCCAACCACCATCAGAGAGAGAACTTATGAACTCTGAGTGCAAATTGAGATATAATTTTCTTGTTTTTGTGTGAATGGTTAATGTAGAAATACATTTTACGTGATTTCACAAATATAATTAATATCATAGTGGCTGAAGAATAGAGAATTTGGAACTCGAAATTTTAAAAAAGATGTTAAAAATAACAATAGTCTTTTTAAAAATCTTCAAACAATATGAAATTTTTTAAAAAATGGAGTGTTTGCCTTAGAAGATAAAATTTAGAGATTTCAGTTATGTGACATTATATTTGTTTTATACACAGTAGATGAGCTTTATTTTTTCCTCCCCATGGTAACAGGATAAGAGAGAATAGAATTTCACTATAGTGATTAAAAAGAACTTCTAAACCAGGGGTTTTCAAACTTTTTGGTTACAAGATCCATTTAACTTTTAAAAATTATTTGGGATTCCCAAGAGTTTTTGTTTTCATTTGGATTACATCTATCAATGTTTACTATGTTATGAATTTTAACTGATGAAATTTTGAAATATTTATTAATTCACTAAATTAACATTACATATTAATTTAAAGAATGTTTTATATTATTTTCTTAAAAAATTCTGAGGAGAAACAAGAGAACATTGTACACAGTAACAACAAGATTATATTATGATCTGTAATAGACTTGAATTTTTTCAGCAGTGAGGTGATCCAAGACAATTCCAATAGATTTTTGATGGAAAATGTAATCTATATCCGGAGAGAAAGTACTATGGAGGCTGAATGTGATTCCAAGTACAGTATTTTTACCTTGTTGTTGTTGTATGATTGTTTTCTTGTTTTTTTCTTTCTCTTGTTTTTTACCTTTTGATATGATTTTTCTTATTCCACATAACAAATACAGTAATATGGTTAGAAGAATTGCACATATTTAACCTATATCAGATTACTTCCTGTCTTGAAGAAGGGGTAAGGAGGGAAAGAGGAGGCAAATTTGGAAAAGAAGATTTCACAAAGGTGAATGTTGAAAATTATTTGTGCATGCATTCGGAAAAATAAAATACTATTAAATACTGAAAAGAATGGCATTGTTTTACATATTTTTACAAATCTCTTTAATGTCTGGCTAAATAGATGACAGCTGGGTTTTCTTATTTGTTCTTGCATTCAATCTGTTGGGATATATTTTTTGTTTGAAGTATATGAAAAAAATATGGCCTTACCCAGATATGTCATTGGAAAAAGGAGTCGTTTAATAGGCAATTAACATGTTGGTTTTAAAATAAGAATAGTTTTGACCTCACAAAATCCCTGAAAGTATTTTGAGGTTCCCAGAGGTCTGTGGACTATAAATAGAGATCCTTATGTAACCTACAGGGATGTACCAACTTGGTATATACCATCAAAGTATTATGCAATCACCTGTTTAAAAAAAAGGAAGGTGAAAGCTTTTTGGAAATTGATTAAATGTAGTCTTAGATGGAGAAGAGCTTCAACACAAAGACTCATGGAATGGATCTTTATCATGAATCCTTTTGATTATTCTTCTTAGTTTACCCTTTCTCCCTCTGCTCCCAAACCAGTTAGAGATGATCATAGAACCACAGGAACTCAGAATTAGAAGGCTACTTATAGGGTAGCAAGGCAAACTGCCATCTGAAATTGATACCCCCTCCAAAACTCCCTTGTCCAATAGTTATCTAGATCCATTACAATTGGAAATCTGCTTCTTTTTCCTAAGGTCACTCCTTTCTACTTTGGGACAGCTCTAATTGTTAAAAAGTTCCTCACATTGAACTGAAACTTCTACTTATTACTTCTGGTTCTTCCCTATGGGGCCAAGTCAAACACCCAATTCTTCTTCCATGTAACAGTCCTTCAGATACCCCAAAACAGTTATCATACCCATCCTTCCCTCACTCATCCAACGGGAAGCATAGTTAGTTTTTCTCCAACAGATCATCATGTTATGATTTCCAGTCCCTTTGTCATTTTGATCACTTTTCTTTGGATATACCACAGCTTGTCAATGACCATCCAAAAATGTGGACTCCAAATTTATACAATCCTCTGGATGTGCTTTGACTAGGGTAGTGTATAACACTTTCTATTTTTTTTATTACCCTCCCTTTCTAGATATCATAATTCTATTGTTGCAATCTAAGATAGAATTAGTTATTTTGGCCACAATTTCACATTGTTGACATATTGAAATTGATATCTATTCAATCATTCTACTTCTTTTTCATGTGGGATGTAGTGTGTGTTCAGGGAAGACTAGTACCTCTGGTGTGAGGGCTGCTTTCCACCTTTGGGTTCCACCTGATCCACCTAACTCTCACCCCTGGCTCCAAGAAACTGTAGTATACTCAGTGGCCACACCATGATGAACCATTCTAGCAGATGGGATAAACCAGGTTGAGGGTAACCAAAGGATCTCAAACCCTATGGTGAGTTGGTGGGGAGGGTCTATCCCAAGCATGTAAAAATTTACCTTGATGGAGTGGAAGGATGAGAAAATTTTGTTCTAATGGCCATGAAGGCAACTGAAGCAGATGTTGTGGAGAGATTAGAGCTTGATTAGACACCAAAGATACCAATGTCATCCACTGCATTTCAAATTGTCACCAGTCATATTGATTCTGTTCTGCCACTGGACAGTGGTGGCTCTAGAAGAAAGAGATTAATGATTCCATGCAAATCTGCTTCACTTAAATCCAATTTATGCATGAATCACCATACCATTTTACCATTTCTACCCTCAAAGTCCTGTGATGGTAGGTGAATGAGGAAGCAGCAGGTGCAGATACACTGGAAGCTGTAATCCCAGACCTGCACACATTTTGCACACACCATAGAGTCATCTTCTCACTGGAGAGAGATTCCTCAGACCCCTGAGTGTCTGAGCAGCATTTTCAAGGTTACACTGCTCACCTCCATGTGTGAGGAAGAGGCTAGAAAAGGTACCCTAAAATTGTCTGGCTTGATTACCACAATTCGAGATACTAAAAAAATGTACAAAAACTTCTGAAAAGTTAATTTCACTCACCAATGGTCATTGTCATGCACTCTCATAGCAAAATTGGCATTTAATAGACCATATGATTGTAAGAAGAGACAGACACGATGTGAGAGTAACCAAGGCAATGTGTGGTGCAGAGTGCTGGACTGATTATAGACTTATCCCCTTCAACCTGACTATTCACATTCAACAAAAGTGGAGGCCCCAAAGCAAAAAGACTAATAGAATAATGTCAACAGATTAGAGTGCTTCTCTGAGAGGGAACAGTTTGCTGCCAATTTGGAGGGTAAGTTGAGCCAACACACAGTTGGCAAGAATGGAGCAGAAAAAAAAATGTGCAGCTTTCAGAGATTTGGTGTATAGCATTGCATTTATTCATCTGAGTCAGAATATCTGCAAACATCATGACTGATTTGATGAAAATGATGGGAAAATTACTAAATGAAAAATGGTAATTCCATAGGCATATCAGCAGGATAATTTATTCATCTCTAAGAAGGTAGCATTCAATTCCATCAAAAGAAAAGTACAATCAAAATTCAGAGACTTGCAGGATTCTTGGCTCATTAAGAAGGCAAACGAAATTCAATTTTATGCTGATAGTAATAATCCAAAGAATATTTATGATGCATTGAAGGCTACATGGGGGCCAAAGACCAACTACTCAGTGCTGATGGTGCCACACTGATTAGTGATAAAGACATAATCCTAGAGAGATGGGCTGAAGACTTTCATAGTGTTGTCAACAGAATATCATCAATCAATGCTGAAGTTACTGACCATTTATCTCAAGTTGAAATCAATCATTCCTTAGATGAAATTCAAACTGAAAAAGAGGTGTTAAATGCCATTAGACTGCTTTTGTGTGATAAAGCACCAGGTGCTGCTTCTATTCCAGCTGAGACTTAAAAGATGGGGGGTCCATTGCTCATATAAAAATTGACTAAAAATTTCAGATTATATGGCAAGAAGAAGTTATGCCCCCAGGAATTCAAGGATGTATTGCCTCCATTATTCTTTATAAATGTATAGGAAATAGATTGTCCTGTGACAATCACAGAGCTCTTTTTCTCTCTCTTAATGATTTCTGGCAAGATTCTTGCCATGTGGTGTTTACTACCCAATAACTCCAGGAAAAATGACAGGAGCAGACAGAAGTCTGTATACAACACTTGTAGATCTGATCAACACCTTGATCTGTCAATCATCAGGGCTTATGGAAAATTATATCAAAATTTGGTGGCCCAGAGAAGTTCATCAGAATAGTGCATCATTTTCATTTTGGCATACTTTCCTGGGCTCTGGACAATGGATAATGCTCTTGAGCTTTCTCAGTCACCAATAGAGTGAAAGAAGGCTGTGGGCTTGCTCCCACACTTTTTAGCATGATGTTTTCAATCATGTTCTCAAATGCCTTCAATGATAGCAAACAAAGAATTAAAGTCATCCACTGCATTGATTGTAAATTCTTCAACTTGAAGAAGCTACAAACCAAAACTAAAGTGGAGGAAGTGTTGGTGCATGAGTTTTTGCAGATGATTGTGCACTCAATGCAGCCTCTGAAGTGGAGATACAAAATATGGATCAATTCTCTGCTGCTTGTGTTAATTTTAGCCTAACAATTAACACCAAGAAAACAGGGGTACTCCATCAGCCAGCACCACCCCATCCACATGTGGAACCATTAGTTACAGTAAATGGTGAAATTTTGAATGCAATAGATACATTCTCTTACCTTGGCAGTATACTTTTCAGGGATGTCTACATTGACACATGCATTGCCAGAGCTAGCTCAGCGTTTTAGAGGGTCCAAAGTAAAGTGTGAGAGGAAAGGTATTAAACTGACCACCAGACTGGAAGTCTACAGAGCCATTGTGCTGACCTCATTGTTGGATGGCTGTGAAACCTGGACAGTATATCAGAACCATGCTAGGAAATGGAATCTTTTCCATCTGAATTGTTTTAGGAAGGTTCTTCAGATCTCCTGGCAGACTAAGATACCAGATACTGAGGTCCTTTATCAAACTAAACTGATAAGTATTTCATTTCTATTTCAGAGAGCACAACTCCATTGGGCTAGCCATATTGTGAGAATGCCAAATGTATGCTTGTCAAAAAGATTATTTTATGGAGGACTCACACAGAACAAGCGTTCACAGTGGGGTCAATGATCCAAGGACACTCTCAAGATCTCTCTTAAGAACTTTAGAATTGATTGTATAATATGGGAAACACTGGTACAAGACCACCCAGCATGGCGTACCCTCATCAGAGAAAGTGCCCTGTTTTTATGAGCAAAGCAGAATTGAATTAGCTCAGAAGAAATGCGAGCAAGCAAAGTTAGAGAAGCCACCCTAAATGTTCTTAGAGACTTTTGTGTCTGACCTGTGGCAGAGCATGCCGCACTCGTCTGATCAGCCACAGTTGGACACACTCTAACTCAACTCTGATATGGTGATGTCATTTTGGTCCTCTTCAAGAACGAAGGACAACAACCAATCCTTTTTATGTAAACTGTTCCATACCCTTACCTTTCTTATTATGCATTAAGCAAAGTTATTTTCTGAATACAAATGTAGGACTTTGCATTTGTCCCTCAAATTTAATCGCTTTCATTTCTGACCAATCTACAACTTCTTGCATCTTGACTATTATCCAATGTGTTAGCTGTCTCGCTTAGCTCATCTGCAGATCTGACAAAGTGTGCCAATCTTGTCTTCATGCTAATCACTAATAAAAATGCTAAATAGTGCAGAGTCAAGGACTGATCCTTGTCACCTTGTTCCAAGATGACATCAATCCATTAATGACTATTCTTTTAGTCTAGTCATTTAGCCAGTGTACATTTAATTCACTTAAATATGCCATCATCTAGACTGCATCTCTCCATCTTGTCTACAGTGCAAACATGAGCCACTGTCAAATGCTTTGTTGAGATTAAAGCATTTTTCTATCTATTCATTATAGGATTATAGAGCTAGAGTTGTTGGAAAAATTAGAAGTCATTCATTTGATCCCTTGCTTTACAGATGAGGAAACTGAGATCCAGAAACATTAATTGACTTCCTTAAAGCCACAAAGTGTAAATTGACAGAATTGTAATTCAGATTAGGTTCTGTGACATTCCAAGTTCATCCCTCCAAATTTCTGCTATACTAAACCAACTCTCCCTTAAGATATATGAATTAATTTCAAATATTCCAATAATATCATAGAACTACCTTTGAGAAAGCCAAGACCTTGAAAAGTTAAGTAATTTGTTCAAGATCAAATAGTTAGATAGTGACCTCCAAGTATGAGAATTGTTAACATAATAAAAAGCAAATATTACAGGTTAATGAGCCTTTTAAAAGTTGTATGAAAAGCCTACATGAAAAAAATTCTCTAATATGAAAAATGTCAAACTTTATTATATGATCAATTCCATACCACCTAAACCTCAGAAGGTAAAATGGATCAATTCAATGATGATTATTAATATACTCCAAAGTATCAATGGATTCTGTGATCTCATCAATGAGACCATCTCTTCCCTAACAATACATTCATGCCTTCTCATTTTGTGTGACTCTTGTCCATGTCCTCTCATAAATTCAATATAGGGTAAATATTGATATATTAATTAATTTCAATTTATTGGTGGTAGGAGGAAATCACTCCAATCTTTTGACTAATCTTTTAATAGAAGAATAAGGCAAGGCCCTTAAATCACCCTGAATTGGGAAACACGAGTGGGAAGTTAGGCCAGAAATCTCTTTATATTCCCTCAAAGCACTAATCTGAGACAATTAAGACAAAAATACCTTCATGCCTTTGTGGGAATGGTATCATGAGATACTGGGTCCTTCCTTCAGGGGATGAGTATCTTGAGACTTACTTGAGACTTGTTTCTCAACATATCCATTTGTTATCTGCTCTCTGCTCAAAATCTTTATACTTCAGTAGGAACTGAAAAATCTCATACTCTACTAGAAGAGTGTTTAGAAATGTAGGGTTAGAACAATACTTCCCATCTCTTAATGTAGAGGTGATAAATTTAAAGTACAGCACAAGACATATATATTTGGACATGGCCAATGTAGGAATTTATTTTGCTTTACAATGGTTTTCTTTTTCTTTTTTTTTTTTCAGTGAGACTGAGGAAGGCAAGAAGGAGAGAAATTGATTTTTATTAATTGGAAAAAATGAAATAAAACTTAAAAATAGGACCACTTTCCTATCAAGATGATGTTTTAAAATAGGACTTTAGTGAAGCAGAGTCTTGTCTTTAGCTTAGGAACATATAGACAGGGACCTTGTCATCTTGCATTCTCCTCTTCTATTACCTTGAAATAATTCTTCATTTTTCCAAAATAGGTAAATTGACCAGTCCTTAGGGACTCATAAAAATAAGGCCTAGCATGAAAAAAAACGGATCCCTTGTCACTTCAGGAGCAGTTACTAAACAAGGTAGGCTGTCTCTACAAGTGCTTGAAATTCATGAAAATCCCAGAACTGTTTGTACTCTTGGGTATATCACTTGAGATTTCTGGTGCTCAACTTTCTTATCTTTAAAAACAGGGAGTTTCACTATTTGACAAAAACTGCTGGGATAATTGGAAACTAGTATGGAAGAAATTAGGCATTGACCCACACCTAACACCATATACCAAGATAAGGTTAAAATGGATTCATGATCTAGGCATAAAGAATGATATTATAAACAAATTAGAACAATGTAGGATGGTTTACCTCTCAGACCTGTGGAGGGGGAAGGAATTTGTGACCAAAGAAGAACTAGAGGTCATCATTAATCACAAAATAGATAAGTTTGACTATATCAAGTTAAAAAGTTTTTGTACAAACAAAATGAATGCAGACAAGATTAGAAGGGTAGCAGTAAACTGGGAAAATATTTTTACATCCAAAGGTTCTGATAAAGGCCTCATTTCTAAAATATATCGAGAATTGACTCAAATATATAAGAATTCAAGCCATTCTCCAATGGATAAATGGTCAAAAGATATGAACAGACAATTTTCAGACGAAGAACTTGAAACTATTTCTGATCACATGAAAAGGTGCTCCAAGTCACTATTGATCAGAGAAATGCAAATTAAGACAACTCTGAGATACCACTACACACCTGTCAGATTGGCTAAAATGACAGGAAATGATAATGATTACTGTTGGAGGGGATGTGGGAAGGCTGGGACACTAATACATTGTTGGTGGAACTGTGAACGGATCCAACCATTCTGGAGAGCAATTTGGAGCTATGCTCAAAAAGTTATCAAACTGTGCATACCATTTGACCCAGCAGTGTTTCTACTGGGCCTATATCCTAAAGGGATTTTAAAGGAGGGAAAGGGACCCACATGTGCAAAAATGTTTGTGGCAGCCCTTTTTGTAGTGGCAAGAAACTGGAAATTGAAAAGATGCCCATCAATTGGAGAATGGCTGAATAAATTATGGTATATGAATGTTATGGAATATTATTGTTCTGTAAGAAATGACCAACAGGAGGATTTCAGAGAAGACTGGAGAGACTTGCATGAACTGATGCTGAGTGAAATCAGCAGAACCAGGAAAACATTATACACAGCAACAAGACTATACGATGATCAATTTTGATGGACATGGTTCTCTTCGACAATGATGTGATCCAAACCAGTTGTTCTGCGATGAAGATAGTCGTATACATCCAGAGAGAGGCCTGTGGGAACTGAGAGTGAACCACAACACAGCATTTTAACACTTTTTGTGAATATCTCCATGCATTTTGTTTTCCTTCTTAGGTTGTTTATTTCTTCTTCTCTTTCTAGATCTGATGTTTCTTGTGCAGTAAGATAACTGTATAGATATGTATACATGTATTGTATTTGTCATATAATTTATCCTATTTAGCATGTATTAGATTACATGTCATCTAGGGGTGGGGGTGGGGGGAAGGAGGGGAAAAGCTTGGGAAAAAAAGTTTTTGCAAAGGTCAATGTTGAAAGGTCACTCATATGTTTTGTAAATAAAAAGTTTTATTAAAAAAAAATAAAAACAGGGAGTTTAAAAGACTCCAAGTTTTGGGATAAGAACCTACTATTTGACAAAAATTGCTGAGAAAACTGGAAATTAGCATGGCAGAAACTAGGCATTGACCCATACCTAATACCATATACTAAGATAAAATCGAAATGGGTTCATGATTAAGACATAAAGAGTGATAATATGAGCAAATTGGATAATCATAGGATAGTTTATTTCTCAGATCTGTGGAGAAGGCAGGAATTTGTGACCAAAGAAGAACTGAAGCTCATTATTGAACACAAAATAGATAGTTTTGATTATATTAAGTTAAAAAGATTTTGGACAAACAAAACTAATATAGATAAGATTAGAAGGGAAGCAATAAATTGGGGAAACATTTTTATATTCAAGGGTTCTGATAAAGGCCTCATTTCTAAAATATATAGAGAACTGACTCAAATTTATAAGAATTCAAGTCATTCTCCAATTAACAAGTAGTCAAAGGATAGGAACAGACAATTTTAAGATGAAGAAATTGAAACTATTTGTAGTCATATGAAGAGGTGCTCCAAATTATTATTGATCAGAGAAATGAAAATTAAGATAACTCTGAGGTACATACTTCTCAGATTGGCTAAGATGACAAGAAAACACAATGATGAATATTGGAGGGGATGTGGGAAAACTGGGACACTAATACATTATTGGTGGAGTTATGAACTGATCCAACCATTCTGGAGAGCAATTTGGAACTATGCTTAAAAAGTTATCAAACTGTGCATACCCTTTGATCTAGCAGTGTTCTTACAGGACTTATGTTCCAAAGATATCTTAAAGGAGGGAAAGGGACCGACCTGTGCAAAAATGTTTGTGGCAGCCCTTTTTATAATGGCAGGAAACTTGAAACTGAGTGGCTGCCCACTGGTTGGAGAATGGCTGAATAAGTAATGGTATATGAGTGCTATGGAATATTATTGTTTTTAAGAAATGACCAGCAGGATGATTTCAGAGAGGCTGGAGAGACTTGCATGAACTGATGCTAAGTGAAATGAGCCAAACCAGGAGATCATTGTACATGGCAACAGCAAGATTATATGATGATCAATTCTGATGGATATAGCTTTCTTCAATAAGGAGATGATTGATGCCACTTTCAATGATCTTGTGATAAAAGAATCATCTACACCCAAAGAGAGGAACTGAGTGTGGATCAGAACATAGGATTTTCACTTCTTTTGTTGTTGTTTGCTTGAATTTTATTTTCTTTCTCATTTTTTTTTCTTTTTGATTGGATTTTTCCTGTTCAGCAAGGTAACTGTATAAATATATATTTGCATATATATATATATATATATGTTTTTTACCATGTTTAGCATATATAGGATTACTTGCCACCTAGAGGAGGGGATAGGAGGGAAAATTGGAACACAAGGTTTTGCAAGGATTAATGTTGAAAAATTATCCTTGCAGGAGCAGCCAGGTGGCACAATGGATAGAGGCACCAGCCCTAAAGTCAGGAGGACCTGAGTTCAAATTTGACCTCAGGCACTTAACACAGCCTAGCTGTGTGACCCTGGGCAAGTCACTTAACCCCAATTGTCTCAGCAAAAAAAGAAAAGAAAAAAATAAAAATTATCCTTGCATATGTTTTGAAAATAAAAAGTTTCAATAAAATAAAATAAAAAATTGGAAGTTTGATGGCATTAAATTTAAAGCCTCTTCCAACTTTAAATCAATGATCCTACAATTATTATTATGAATTAATAATCTTGCTTTTAAAATATATCCTCTTTTCTCCTCTTCTATCTCCTGGGAAGGATAATAATAATAATAGCTTACATTTACATAAAGAATTTTAAGGTTTGCGAAACACTTTATGGACATTACATTCTCACAACTAACCAGGTAGTTATTATTATAAATTCTATTATTATCTTGACTTTACAGATAAGGATATTAAGGCTCAGAAACATTAAGTAAAACATTGCCATAAAATGCTACAGATGGAAGGATCCTAAAATAGCTTCTAATTCAACCTTCTCTTTTTGCTTATGGAGAAACTGAAGTCTAGAGAAGAATGTCTTAGATAAGGTCACAAAGCTACTTAGCGGAAGATCTTGGGCCTAGAATTTAAAACTGGTGACAGCCCAAATGCCTCTTCTACTATACAATATTTCTTTTTTCTTCTTTTTGTTTTTTCCCCCTTCCTCAAGGTGTCCGGTTCAGCTTATTCATGATGCTTTCTGCCAAATGTTAGTGCAAACATTTCTGCCAAATGTTAGCCAATAAAAGGTAGGGAGGAAAGAATTAGTCTTGAGGACATGAGGGGAAATTAGGAAAGATAAAGCATGCTAACATCACTCTTCTGACCAGATTTGGTCCTGGCCTGACTGACCAATGATATCAGACTCAAGGCCATATTTCCCAGGAAGGATTTTGAGGGTTATAGATTTAGGGCTCAGAGGTAGTTAGAGACCATCTAGTTCAACCACTTCATTTTATAGATGAGCACACTGAATTAAGTGACTTGTTTGTGTCACATGTAAGGAATGGGAAAGGGGGAATTTGAGCTTATTATCCCTGACTCCCCAAAATCTTATGTTTTTTTTCCACTAGACTGTGATGCCTTTTAGGAAGGTATATTCATTCTGTTAATTTTATTCAAGTCTAAGTAACCCTTAACCTATTTGAGTTTCTATTTATTCATCTGTTAAAAAAGAGTTGAGGGGAGCCAAGATGGCAGAGTAAAGTCAGGAAGCTGCTTGAGCTCTCCAAGTTTTCCTCAAAAATCACATAAATCAATCGTCTAAACAGAGTCTGATAAAATGAAACCCCTCTCCAGCTCAAGATAGACTAAAAAAAAACTTTAAACTTCAAAAAACAGTTGGGTATGGCACAATGGAAAGACTGTTGGATGTAGAAATAGACCATCAATGCGCACATATTTATGAAGTAATTATTTTGAGTCAGGCACTGTGTTTGTGCAGCACACTCCTCCTCTTAATGTAGGTAAGCATTTTCTCTGCAATATATAGTCTTAGCATTAGATATTTTCTGGAATCAGGAAAGCCTTGCTATATAAAGTTGTTTGGGGGAAGAAGGTTTTTGAAGGAAAAGAGGGACTCTGTGAGATGGATGTGAGAGAGAAGTTGTAAAGACAGGACATGTATATATATATATGTATATATATATATACATATATATTATATATACATATATGTTATATATATATATATATATATGTGTGTGTGTGTGTGTGTGTGTACTAACAGGTGAAGAGCAAAGAAAAGGACAAAATTGAGTGCTATGGAGAGGGGGAAGAGATCAATGCATGGTGAACTTGGTTTGAGTAGGGAAATGACTAGTACATAAAGGAAATCACTTTGATACCCATATAAAGAATTAGAGTAAGGAGAAATTTGGTGTATAGCATCCCATGAGATCTGTAATAGTAAAGTTGAAAGGTGATGAAGCTCTGAACCAAGGTGAACTATCACCTTCTCTTCTCACCTCTGTCTCTTAACTAAGATGGTGACCATGTGGATAGTAAGAAGTAGATGGATATGAAAGATGCTATATGATAGAAACAGGAGAATATGACAACCAATAGAGCTGTAGGATGAGGGAAAGTGAAAAAATGATGATAATCTTGGCTCTGTGAATCTGGGTAACTGAAAAAATGGTGGTACCCTTGGTAGTAAGCAAGACACTGAGATAAGTGCTAGGCTACAAATAAAGGGAAAAACAAAAATACAGTCTCTATCTGTATGATGTTCATATTGTAATGGGGGAGGTAACATATAGAGAACTATGTATATGCAAAATATACACAGGGTAAATGGAAAATAAAAGTCATCAGAAAGATTATAAAGAGAAAAAGGAAATAGGTTCAGAATAGTCTAGGCATACACCTCTATTAGGTGACTTGATAATGCAGAAGCATATAAGAGTGATCAGACAGAGAAGAAGACAACTGAGAGCAGTGTCACCAAAAATATAGAGAAGAAAGAGCATCCAGGAGTAGAGGCTGGTTGTTAGACCCTCATCTGCTAGCTGGGACTTTCTCTTGAGTCTAGGGCTAGGGGAGAAGGATTGGTGAAGAAAGGTCCATGAAGAGAAGGAAAACTAAATTATTTAAGGATATCTATAGAAAAGACTTCTGTGTAATGGAAATATAAAGGTTTGATGAGAAGAGGAAGAGATGGGAGTAAAAGGAACTGTTTTTTTTTTATTAATACTTTTTATTTGCAAAACATATGTATGGGTAATTCCTAAACATTACCCCTTACAAAGCTTTCTGTTACAAATTTTCCCCCCTACTCCCCACCCTAGATGGCAGGATATCCACTACATGATAATTATGTTAGAATACTTAAGAAATTGAATATATGTATAATTATTGCATCATTTTTTTGTGCAGGAGAAATCATATCTACAAGAAAGAATAATCCGATAAAGGAAATACAATGCAAGCAAACCTCAATAGAGAACATGAAAATGTTATGTTGTGGTCCACATTTCACATCCCTCTCTCTGGGTGTATATGGCTCTCTTCACCAAACAGTTGGAACTGGTTTGAAGCATTTCATTGTTGAAGAGAGCCATGCCCATCAGAATTGATCATGTAATACTGTTGTTGCCGTGTATAATGATCTCCTGGTTCTGCTCATTTCACTCAGCATCAGTTCATGCAAGTCTCTCCAGGCCTCTCTGAAATCGTCCTGCTGGTCATTTCTTACAGAACAATAATATTCCATAACATTCATATACCACAACTTATTCAGCCACTCTCCAATTGATGGGCATCCATTCAGTTTCCAGTTTCTAGACACTACAAAAAGGGCTGCCACAAACATTCTTGCACATGTGGGTCCCTTTCCTTCCTTTAAGATCTCTTTTGGATATAAGCCCAACAGAAACACTGCTGGGTCAAAGGATATGCACAGTTTGATAACTTTTTGAGCGTAGCTCTAAATTGCTCTCCAGAATGGTTGGATCCGTTCACAGCTCCACCAACAATGCATCAGTGTCCCAGCTTTCCCACATCCCCTCCAACATTCATCGTTATCTTTTCCTGTCAATTTAGCCAATCTGACAGGTGTATAATGGTACCTCTTAATTTGCATTTCTCTGATCAATAGTGATTTGGAGCACCTTTTCATATGATCATAAATAGTTTTAATTTCATCATCTGAAAATTGTCTGTTCATATCCTTTGACCATTTATCAATTGGAGAATGGCTTGAATTCTTATAAATATGAGACAATTCTCTATGTATCTTAGAGATGAGACCTTTATTAGAACCCTTAATGTAAAGATGATTTCCCAATTAAGGAACTGTTAAAACAACAGGTGACACATACCTTGCATGTAGCTTCTCTGAAAGGCTTGATTGGAAGGAAAAGAATAAGATCCAAAAGGAATTTTGGAATCTAACCCTATTGTTTTGCACATTAAGGAACATACACCTCTAGAGGTGTAATATATTGCTCAATACCCTGCAGCAGTAGAGTTGAGATTTGAATGCAAGTTTTCTGATTCCAAATACAGAACTCTTCCCATTAGAACACACTGTCTGTGGCTAAAATCATTTATTCCTTCTACACATTGCTGCCGTCATAAAATCAATACATTTTAAAATTTAAAGTGTTCAAAGTGTTCAGGTCTCTGGGCTCAAGATAGAAATTTACATGTTGTTTTGCGTAAGTTGGCATATGGAGCTCACATACCCCTAACTCCTGGAATGTGAAATTAAATTAAATCAAATCAATTAATGCAACTGATTGCAATTATTTTCAAACCTAATATTAAGGCAACTGTTGCACAGTGCAAAACTCAGAGTTTTAAACTAGGTAAGACAAGAAGGTAAACGCTTATCACCCAAAGCTGCCCATCTATAGACCATGCTGGTGATAAGGATAGAGAAAAAGGGATTTCTAAACTTTCCTGCCACTTTTCTCTCCCACCCATATTTCTTCTACTTCTTTCTTTCCTCCCTTTTTCCCTTTCCCTCCCCAAGACCATAAGTAGTAGAAAAGAAAAAGAAGGCAGTAGGGAATGAAATGTGTCCTTTCCCTCTCTCCTTTCAATCTCTGGCTTCCCTCTGACAAACCTAAATGCTCGACAAAGATCTATTAGCAGGAGGAATTGGGTTCCCAGAAGATTCGCTCAATCCCTTCTACACTTTCTAGATGAAAGATTATGGATGAACTTCAGAGAGAGGAACCTGAGTAGGTCGGTCCCCTGGCTAATGGATTCTGACTGTTCTGTTTCCTAAAGCATCTCTATTTGTATTTCTTCCAGCACAGGATATGTTTGTTGGCTTTTTGACAGGGGCACAAGAGTAAAATGGAGATTATTGAAGAATAACCTCGATAAGCATTTACTGAGCAACTTCTATATCCCAGACAATGTACTAAGTCCTGGTGACACAAAGACAAAAAATGAAAGTGTGCCTGGAAAAGCTTACCTTCTATTCTCTAAACAAAGCAAATACAAAGAGATTTCATGAAGAGGAGGGAGGAACAATAGCCTCTGAAAGGGAAAGGAAAGGCTTCCTGGAGAAGATGGCACATGAACTATGCCTTGAGTAAAAATGGGGCTTCTACAAGATGTAGGTGAGGGGGGAGGGCATACCAGGCATAGGGCACAGTTTGGGCAGCATCTCAAAGGTAGGAGATGAATAGTTTGGCATGAAGAATTACAGTATAGCTGGAATGTAGAATATGTGAACGGAAGAAGTGTTTATCCATATGTAAACATAGTTTAGATCCAAATTGTGAAATTAAAGGAAATAGGGAGCTACTGGAGCTTTTTGAGCAAGGAAATG
Source organism: Myrmecobius fasciatus (assembly GCA_023553655.1). Classification (NCBI taxonomy): domain Eukaryota; kingdom Metazoa; phylum Chordata; class Mammalia; order Dasyuromorphia; family Myrmecobiidae; genus Myrmecobius; species Myrmecobius fasciatus. The sequence continues at coordinate 79,760 of JAJPUD010005080.1, read as the reverse complement.
ACTGATCACACTTTCACCTTAGGAATAATAGTTTGACAGAAATGTGAAGAGTAGATTGGAGAGGAGAGAAGCAAAAGTTAGGGAGATCAATAAGGAGGTTACTATAATAATCAATCTAAGAAGTGAAGAGGGCTTGTTACGGTGGCAGATGTGTAACCTAGTATGGGGGCAAAAGCATGAAATGGAATCATGGTACTGCTCCTACCCAAGTCCCTGGGAAACAACTGGACAATATAAAACTATTTCTGCCAGGAAAGCAACTCCTCTCTCTTTCCCCCTTTATCCCTTTGAAGTGTGGTGCACCTTAATGAAGTTCAGGGGGAAAGGATTCTGAATCCAGACTTACAGAAACTGGGTTCAAATCTTGACTATGTGTAAGACTCTGGACAAAGCACTTAACTTCCCTTTAACTCAATTCATTTATCCAAAACATGAAGGATTTAACTGGAAAGCCTCAGACATGTCCTCCTTGTCCTATTATCCTTTACTCTTAAACTCAGCTTTCTTTCAAACTTCTCCATTTCTCAAGAGTGCTACCTAATTTCCGATCACCCAGGTTGGAAATCTCAGTGTCATCCAGGCTCTTAGCCACTCCACATTTACAGTCATTTACAAATCCTGTTAGTTCTATTTCCACAACATTTCCTTATAAGTCTTCCATTTACTCACACAATTACAAGTCTATCTTGGCCTCTTATCATTTCACCCAGATCATTGTAATACCCTTTCTCTTTGATGTCTCTCCCTCCATTATCTAGTCACTTAAGTTATTTTCCTGAAGCACATGAATGACCATACTCAATAAACTGCTGTAGCTCCCTATTACTTTTTAGATAACTAGAAGCAGACATCTGTTTAGCTTTTAAGCTCTTCACAACCTGGCTCCCTTCCTACCTTTCTAGCTCTTTTTTACCTTACTTTCACCCACACATTCAAGTGGACTTTTACTTGCCTCTTTGCTATTCCTCCTTCCTGGAACACTCTTCTTCCTTTGGAATATCATTTCATTTAAAATTCATCACAAGTACCATCCCATAAAAGAAGTCTTTCACAGTCCCTTAACCTGCTAGTGCCCCCTGTCAACACTACCACCTAATCTTATACATATTCTCTACATTATTTATTCATCTATGTGCTGCCTCTATACTCTTTTAAAATATAAGCTTCTTGAGGATAGGGATTATTTAATTTTTGTCTTTGCAAAACCAGTTTATTGCTGTTGATCTTTCATTTTCAGAGTGGGTTGTCTGACCTAACCACCAAGGGATTTGAGGCTACTAGTTACCCTCAATTTGGATTAGTCTGTGTGGCGAGAATATGGCCATTGCACATGTTACAACTTCTTGGAGCAGCAGTGAAGAGTGTTTAGTAGAGTGCTTGACACAAAGTAGTAGCTTTTGATTTATTAAATGATTTGCATAAATTAATTAGATAATAACATTTATTAAGCATCCACAGAGGACCCAGCTTATATAAAAATAGATATTAGCCTGCTTGCTTCGTCTGTCATCAAGCCCTAATTCTTTTTGCTTCATATGTTAGCTCAGAGCCTGATGTATAGTAAACCCTTAATAATTGTTTGTTGATTGATTATCTCAATTTTCTACTCCCTTCTATTTCCTAAACTGGTTCTGAATCTGCTAGATTAAGCTTTAATGTCTGGCAAGTTTACTTGGGCTGGACAGGTTCTTTGACTAAGATTGAGTCTAAGCCAATGGGCAGGGTATAGAACATGAGATCCAGAAGATTGGGCTTTCTAGTAAGTTTAGACTTTGCCTATTCAGATCTAAGTGCCCAAGAAACCAGATCATAATATTTTTATTTGAGTCTCCTGTCACAAAAGTCCAGACTGATAACTTGTACCCTAGGTTTCTCAACAGCCTCCCTAGATTTTGTGACTGTTTCCTATGTCTGGAATGAACTCCCTTCTCACCACCATCTTTTATAATTACTCTCTACCTTTGTCCTTTTCAGATCCTGTCTCTAACCCTACCCTATCCCAGTTGCTAATGCCTTCTTCCTTTAGAATAAACATGTAGCTATTTGTCTACACTTGCATGGGCATATTTTTTGTAGCTGGATAGACTGTAAGCTTCTTGAAGAAGAACTGCCAGAACATGATAAGTAATACATGATTGTGGAATGATTGATTAAAATGACAGCAATCCCATCAACTCCAATAGCCTAGTAAAGAATATATTAGCCCATTGACATTTTAATACAGCCTTTGCTTGGACTAAGGATAAGCTCATGCTGGCTGGCTTCTCTTTCTGAGTTTAACAAACTTTTTTTAAGCACCTGCTTTATGCATAGCCCTGGGTTAGGGGATTACTTCCATGTTATAATTTAGTATAATTCAATGCTGCCTGGTGTATGTGTTTGTGTGTGTGTGTGTGTGTGTGTGTGTGTGTGTGTGTGTGTGTGGCATCTGGGAATAGTCCTAGAAGATCAACTCTTATTTCCTATCTTCCCTCATCTACCAAATAGTGATAATATTCATTGAAAGGAGAACTATTTTTGCTAAGTTGTCATGCTTCTATCCTAATGAAGAATTCTTATCTGAGGGTTGGATTATTTTGGAGGGATCATTTGTCTAACTCTTCATAACCCCTTGCCATTTCCTTCTCTAGATCATTTTACAGATAAGAAAACTGAGGTAAATGGAATTAAATGACTTGTCCAGGGTCACATAGCTAGTAAGTATTTGAGGTCAAATTTGAACTCAGGAATATGAGCATCCCTGACTCTAGATTCAGCACTCTATTTACTACTCCACAAGCATCACAAAGTGAATATGGGACAAAAATAGAATTCAAATGCTAGGGAGACTTCAGGGAGATGATCTCAGGTCACAAACTCTCATGAGGATAAAGACCTGAGACCCCTGGCTTTGGTGTGGGAGGCATGCCCATGCAGGAGGAGAAAGCAGCACTCTCCTGGGCTTGGTCATGGAAGAACTCACCTCGTGTGCACACCGCAGGTACCAATTATTCTTGTAAGCTGTTAAACTCCATTGTTTCTAGGAGTTAGGACGAGGTGCACCCTGGGTACAGCTCAGCACTACTTAAAATGCTTCATTCATTTAATCCCAGCAGTTGTTTTGCATGAGTTCTCCATCCCACTGTTTATAGAATTACTTGTTAATCAGTACAGGCAAGCACTTAGTGTGGCAGCTACAGTGATAAAAGTATGGGGCTTGATTCTTGCCTTGCAATAGGCCAGACTTTCTCCTGAACACTGAACTACTTAGTTCTGTTCCCCAGAAGCTTCACCTGTGGAGCTGAGGGGTGAGGGAGCTCAGTTTTTTATTTCACCTTCCTCTTCTGTGGGGAAGCATCCATGAGGCTGCTTATATTTCTTCCAGTTAAACTAGCTTGGCCCTCTGAATTTCTAAGCGCCCCCTTCCTCAGCATCTGAAGGGACTAATGTCTTTCCATTTAGACTGTTGAATGTCCTGCTTAATAATAAATACACTCTTGACATTGTGAAATGAGACCCTGCTTCTAATAAACCCCATGCTGATCCATGTGGTGGAGTGAGTGGGTAATCAGTCTTTCCAGCCTGCTCGAACTTTGGCTTGGATTATAAAGACTGCATGAATCAGAGAACAGCCAATAAAATAAACCCTACCCCAGCTGCTTTGCTCTTTTCCCAAAACAGTAACAGAGTAAGTAATCTCTCCATCTTCCCACCTACCTCCTTCCCTAATTTGGGGGTTTCGATTTTTAAAAATTCATTGTCAGCTGAATTTACATTTCCAGACAATCACCAGATGTCTGTGTAGAATAATAGAAAGAGCTGTGAATGGGCAAGTCTGGAGATCCAGGGTTCTAGCCTTGGGTCCGTCACGAACCCTGGCAGGATACCGGGACTTGGTCAAGACTACTGGGAGTCAAGAAATCTGAGTTTAATGTAGTGGATATCCTGCCATCTAGGGGAGGGGTGGGGAGTAGGGGGGAAAAATTTGAAACAGAAAGCTTTGTAAGGGTTAATGTTGAGGAATTACCCATAAATATGTTTTGCAAATAAAAAGTATTAATAAAATAAAATTTAAAAAAAAAAGAAAGAAATCTGAGTTTAAGCACCTGGTCTGCTTGTACTTGAGGGCAGGGACCGTTTCATTTATGCGTTGATATCCCCAGAAGTTAACACAGTGCCTAGACCATGGTAGGTAATAAATATTCAAAAATGATATTCAAATCCAGGTTTCTATGAAATAAAATCCTATATTCTCAGCACAAAAAAACTGCTTATATGAGCCCATGATCTCTCTATCCCACTATCCTAAATTCTTACCACCTCAGTATGAATGAATCTGTTGTTTTTCTACATCTCTGGTAGCACCTGGAGAGGAAAATGGGAGTGTCACTTAAAAGGGAGAGGCTGTGGAGTATTGAAACACCACAGACCGACTTTGCTTCAGTTTTGTCAGGGAGCAGCTCTGCCCCTGTGCCTTCCCTATTAAATAATTCCACGGAGAAGCCAAATGAATAATATTCAGTTAGGTACTGTCCTTGTAATCTGATGAGACCCTCTGCACAGAAATACCATTTGCTGACTTGAACCAAATATCAAGAGAGACAGCTTGGTATCCAGCGTGCATAAAGTGCTTTGACTTGAAACCTGCAAGAATACAGGCTGAAATCTCAGTTCAGAGCACTTTGTAGACCTTAAGGCATTATATAAATGTGCATGCTATTATTATTAATATTCCCTTTTTTTATTCTATCAGCTTGCTCTTGAATTCATGGACAATCTTTTCATCAAATGCCATTCTGACCATGGTTTGCCTCAAGAAGTTTTTTATAAAGATGTCCTTAAATGATTCCAAGTTCCGAGAACTCCCATGAGACCGGCTTCTTCTAGAGAAAAGACTTCCTCCACTCTTTTATCTTTGTCCTTTTCAAAGGACAAAGCTGATTCATCACTGGGAAGGAGATGGAACACCCTGATTTATTGTCTGCCTTAATAGTCTGTGGAACGACTCAAAAATAGGAGCTGTTTTCTCAGCAAAATTTGCTGAATCAAAATTAACCAGGAAATGTAACTAATGATCAGAAATTACAATGTATCTGGGAAGCATGGTGTTTACTTCAATCACAGGGCTGCTGGGTGAGAATGGTTCATGTTTAATGGCAAACAAAATAGCTATTGTATGGAAGGGATATAGCAAGTAAAGTGGGAACTGAAGACGGACTCTTAGGCAGGGCTTATAAACACATCTCTATAACCTGGTGCAGCTATTAGATAGAGGACTGCCTTTTTTCTGTTGAAGCAGGTGGGTGGATCAGTGAATAGAGCACTGGGACCCCTGTCAGGAAAAACTGAATTCAAATTCAAGCTCTGATACTTATTAACTATGTGGGCCTGAGCAAGTCACTTAACCATATTTGCCTCAGTTTTCTCAACTGTAAAGTGAGGATAATGATAGCACATACTTCCTAAGATTGTTGTGAAGATCAAATGAGATTAAATTTGTAAAAAAATTTACACAGGTGTATGTAGGCACTTCTAAATACTTGTTTCCTTCATAGAATCATAGATTTAGAACTAGAAGGAAGTTTATTCATTTGTTTGTTTGGAAGGGATTTTTTAGGACTAACTTCATTTTACAAATGAGGAAAGTGAGTCCCATTAGGTAAAACAACTAGCCTAGGATTACAAAGCTAGTAAGTGCCCAAGACAGGATTTGAATCCAGGTCTTCCTGTTGTCAGATCCAGCACCGTCCATTATAGCACTCTCTTCTGTGGAACTGATTTTTTGTCTTTGGAAATCTGCCACTAAAACCTTTTTTTTTTTTTATTAAATCCATGGGTAGGATATAATGGAACTATAGTATTAGGTACCTTCAATTCTGGACTTTCAGTTAGATAGAAGAATGCATTTTCCCCATTAAACAGATGAACAAACTGAGTTACAGGGAGCTTCCATGCTTTGATCAAGGTCACTCAGCTAGTTAAATGTGAAAGAAAGGATCTTATTACTGAGTTAGTATTCTTTCCACTATACCATACTGCCTTCTTTTCCTTCTCTTTCCCTTCCCTGTTCTCTTTGGTTTTACTTTACCTTCCATAAACATCCTTTTCCTTAACTTTTCCTTTTCTTTTTCCTCACTTTCTTTATGTAACCCCCACAAAAAATTCAGAATTCTGTACATTTTGGTTTGTGTATTGAATAGGTAGTGTGTCTATAAGGTGATTGGAGATTTGGTCAAACTAGACAATCTTACAAACTGCATTATTCTAATAAAAGAAGAAATATCATTCTAGCTTCCCCTTCCCCCCCCACCAAATCTTGCTTAAATTTCACATAATTAAGGATTAAAAAAACCTGAAAGTGAGTGGATAGGGGTGGATATCAAGTATGGAGTATGGATTTAGGATTTTAGGTCTAGAGTGGAAATGAGCCAAACCCTTCATTTTACAGATAAAGAAAGTGAGGTCAAGGGAGGCTAGGTGACTGCCCATGGTTATACTCTACATAATAGAGATGGTATTTGATCCTGGTGCTTCTAGCTCCAAATACTGACTCTTGCCACTACATCAGGTTTCCTCTCAAAAACTCTTTAAAAAAACTTAAATAATTAGAAAGATTTACATTTGCCTTATGTTATTTATTTATTTTTGATCTGAAATGAACTTTATTGGGAAGTAAAACCAATTCAAATAGAGCATTCTCCTCCCTCTCTAATTTATTAATTAAGTATTAAATAAGTATTAAATAAGTATTCTATTTTCTCCAACTATATGCAAAGATAAGTTTCAATATTCACTCCCATTTTGAGTTCCAAACCTTTTTTTACCCTTTCCCCTTCCATTATTACCACATTATTTAATGTTGTACTAGAAATATTAGCTTTAGAAATAAGAAAAGAAAAAAAATTAAAAGGGCTAGAGGAAACAAAACTATCATTCTTTGTAGATAATATAGTATATTTAGAGATTCCTAGAGAACCGACTAAAAAACTATTTGAAACAATTAACAACTTTAGCAAATTTGCAGAATATAAAATAAACCCACATAAATCACCTGCTTTTCTATATATTACCAACAAGTTTAGCAGCAAGAAAGATAAATTCCATTTAAAATAATTGTAAACAATATAAAATATTTGATAGTCTATCTGCCAAGACAAACCTAGGAATCATATTAACACAATTACCAAACACGTTTCACACAAAGTTAGATATAAACAATTGAAAAAGAATCATTAGCTCATTCTGAGTTAATATAATAAAAATAACAGTTCTACCTAAATTATTTTACTTATTCAGTGTCACACAAAAGTTATTTTATAGAGCTGAAAAGTATTACAAAATTCATCTGGAAAAACAAAAGGTCAAGAATATCAAGGGAATTAATGAAAAAAAATGCAAAGGTCTAGCCATATCAGACCTAAAATTGTATTATAAAGTGTCAGCCATCAAAACCATTAGGTACTGGCTAAGAAATAGAGTAGTAGATCAAGTAGGTACACAAGACACAACAGTCCATGACTATAGTAATGAAATGTTTGATAGATCAAAAGACTCAAGCTTATGTGATAATAACTCACTATTTGACAAAAATTGCTGGGAAAACTGGAAAATAGTACAGCAGAAAT
>JAJPUD010005080.1:50451-72146 GCA_023553655.1 Myrmecobius fasciatus | reverse complement strand
AGATAGAATTTGACAAAAATTGCTGGGAAAACTGGAAAATAGTACAGAAGAAATTAAGCACAGATTATCATCTCACACTCTATACCAAGATAGAATTGGAATGGGTAAATGTATTATACATAAAAGGTATATATAAATGCATATAATATAAATGCATATAAATGCACGTGTGTGTGTGTGTGTGTGTGTAAGCAAATTAGGAGAGGAAGAAATAGTTTACCTCTCAGATTTTTGCAGAAAGGAGGAATTTATGATCAAGCAATAAACGGAAACATTATGAAATGCAAAATTTTGATTACATCAAATCAAACAGTTTTTGCACCAACATGACCAAATGTAGCCAAGATTAGAAGGGAAACATAAAGCTGAGAAACACATTTTTATAGCCTGTGTTTATGATAAAGGCCTCATTTTAAAAATATATGGAGAACTGAGGCAAATTTGTAAGAATATATCATTCCCCAATTGATAATCAAAGTATATAAACAGACAATTTTCAGTAATATGAAAAAATGCTTCACATCACTATTGATTATAGAAATACAAATTAAAACAACTCTGAGGTACCACTTCACACCTCTCAGATTGGCTAAGATGAGAGGAAAAGATAATGATTAATGTTGGAGGGGATGTTGGAAAACTGGAACACTAATGAATTGCTGATGGAGTTGTGAAATGATCCAAACACTCTTGACAACAATTTGAAACTGCCCAAATGGCTATAAAACACTGCATACCCTTTGATCCAGCAGTGCCACTACTGGATCTCAATCTCAGAGAAGATTAAAAGAAGGAAAAAACTCCACAAGAGCACAAATATTTGTAGCAGCTCTTTTTGTGGTAGCAAGGAAATGGAGAATAAGTGGATATCCATCATTTGGGGAATGACTGAACAAGTTGTGGTATATGAATGGAAAAATATTATTGTTCTATAGAAATGATGAGTAGGCTGATTTTGGAAAAGTCTGGAAAGATTTACATGAGCTGATGCTCAGTAAGGAGAGCAGAATCCAGAAAACATTGTACACAGATATAATGAGATTGTGTTATGATCAACTATGATAGAGTTAACTCTTCTCAGCAAGTCAGTGATCCAAGGCAATTTCCATAAATTTTGAATGGAAAATGTCATCTGCAGTCAGAGAGAGAACTATGGAGAAAGAATGCAGATCAAGCATACTATTTTTGCCTTTCTTTTCTTTTCTTTTTTTTCCCATTCTCATGGTTTTTCCCTTTTGTTTTGATTTTTTTCCCATAATGACCCATATGGAAATGTTAAAAATTTTTGTACTTCTACAATGTATATCATATTGCTTGCAATAAGAACAGAAGGGACATCAAGGGAGGGAGGGAGAAAAAAATTGAAACTCAAAATCTTACAAAAATTAATCTTTATGAGTAAATGGAAAAGTAATGTAATATTAAAATTATAAACAAAAAAGTTAAAAAGGGAGTGTGCTTCAATCTACATTCATATGCTATTAGTTCTTTTTTTTTGAAAGCAATTGAGGTTAAGTGTCTTGCCCTGGGTCAAAATCTTGAAAGTGTCAAATGTCTGAAGTCAAATTTGAACTCAGATCCTCCTGACTCCAGAGATAGTGTTCTATCAATTCTTTCTCTAGAAATGGATATCATTTTTCATCCTCGGTCCTTCAGAATTGTCTTGGATCATTGAATTGTTGAGAAAAACTAATTCATTCACAATTGATCATCTTATGATATTATGATATTGCTGTTGCTGTGTCAATGTTCTCCTGGTTCTGCTCATTTCACTTTTCATCAGTTCAGGTAAGTCTTCCCACGTTTTCATGAAGTGATTTTTGCTCATAGTCATATAGTTAAGAAGTGTCTAACATGGGATGTGAAGTCAGGTTTTTCCTGACAAAAAATACCATATACTATCTTCCAAACCTGCAGTGCCTGAAGAAATTTGTTGCTCTTCTATCAACTTGATGATAAACCTTTCTCTCTCATAAAAGCTGGTTGTGAGATAGTTGACACAATGCCAATCATTAGGCCCAGGTTCAAAGTCTTTCCAGTTTGATAGGACCAGTCAGAGCTTCATTCAACAGACATAGCCCTCAAAATCCTAGTTAGCTCCATGTCATTATAAAGCATCAATGCCAGACTTGACTGAGGAGGGGAAGGAGAGAGTTGACTTTGCTTTATGTAACAAGGAAAATCCAATTTGGGAGAGGACATGTCTTATTTAAAGATATCCCTCATTTTATATAACTGAAGCTCTTCAAATGTGTGAAATTCAACAAATACTTGAGAATTTAAGAATTCTTGAGAATTTATGCATCTGGGGTAAGAATAGAAGTTGGAAGAGAAACACATACAAAAATAAGACACAGTCCCTACCTTTAAGGAGATTACAATTTAGTTGAAGGTGGACATGATTACCACGAGTAATAGTAATAAAGATAGAATATGATCAGAGCCATAATATGCCAGTATATGAAGTAATTTTTGCAGTGTGTTGGTGGAAGTAGCAAGGCAAAAGGGACTCAGTATCAATATTCCTTCCAATTAGATCACCTCCCCTTTCTTCCTAGTAGATAAGCCATAGAGGATTCTTATTTGGGTTACTTTGTTAATAGGAATTTGAATTATTAAGGTTATATGTCTGGATTTAAATTCATTCTTCCTGAGTCTGAATTCAGCATGGCACCTACTATGTCACAACAAGTAGGAATGTGATGGGGCTAGCTCAAGAGAGACAGTTGTTAAATTTTCAGTGTGAGACTTTAAACCTTTGAAATCATTAAATATTTATCAGTATACCCCCTCCAATAGAGGTCCACAGGGGTCCAGAGGAAGAATGACTCATATCTGGATTACAGATTTTAAAATGAAAGGGGTATTAGTGGCCAGTTAATTGTATCCCAGGGCAGCTAGGTGATACAGTTGATAGAGTTCTAGTCCTAGGGTCAAGGAGAACCTAAGTTTGAATCCAGACTCAGCTATTTACTAGCTGTGTGACCCCAGGCAAGCCACTTAACCATGTTTGCTTCAGTTTCTTCATCTGTAAAATGAGCTGGAGAAGAAATTGCAAAACACTTCAGTATCTTTGCCAAGAAAACTCCAAATGACCCCATTTGGAGTCACAGTCACACATGACTAACAGACCAAACAACAATAATTCTATATTCCCTTATTTTTACAGATGAATCAACAGAGATGCAGATGGGTATAGTGCGCAGTAAGAGAGTCAGGTTTTGAGCTCGGTTCCTTTAGATACTAGATCAAATGTTCTTTCCATTGTATCAGAGTAGATGGAGAAGGATGAGGAAAGGATGCCTAAAAGAAATCACAGTATGATTCCATATTGAAATCCTATTTCAAAAGGACGAAGGCAATAACTATTAATAGAAGTGTTGATGAGACTACTTCCATAAAATGAAGAGCCCTTTGATGATCTATGTGGTTTACAGATTGGACTTTGCCTACATTGAGAAGCTCATCCATTGTGCACCAAGTGTGCAGTCACTTGGGCCTGAAATACAAACTGTGGCTTTTGACTTCTGTTGGAAACTTTTTTAAAAAACAAAGAAATGCCACCAAGAAAGTTTTCTGCTTTGTTACAAAAAATAACTTCCTTTAAATAAAGAACAAAACCCAAATATTTTCTTGTTTGCCTAACTCTAAAAACACTTAACCGATTTTTGCTCAGGTTTTACAAAATAATTCAGCCCTGGGCAGCAATGAACCGTGCATATTTTTAGTCTCAGAGGAGAATGTCTCAAAGCTATGAGGAACGAAAGGGATTTATAATGAAAAGAGCTTGCAACCTTGCTATGCAAGTTTGCTTTACCTGCAACCACCGTGAACACCCTAATTATCAATATGACATTTTGCCACACTTCAACCACCAGAATAATGGAACACAAATTAGATATGAGACTGCAAAGTTTCAAGTTTGGGCATGTGGGGAGAGAGTTGTGGGGGAGACAAATGCAATTTTCTTTTCGATTTCTTTTCAGAAGCATTACTGAGAAATCAGAAAAGAGAGCATCTCCCTCTGAGAGAAGAACAATCAGCATAGCTCACATGTATTTATGGCACTTGCTATATTTTACATGGTGCTTTCCGACATAGCAGCTCCAGTGAAGAAAACAATATAAATAACTACTGTGTATTTTTGTTTGTCCATCATTCTTGAAGATGACCAATGATATCAGGAAGATGATGTCATTACTTGTAAGTGAATTGAATTTAAGTAAGGCAGAACTGTGCAAAGTATACAGCCTCACACACATGTCAGTGTGACTGAAAATGACTTCAGATGTAGTGGGAGACTAACCTTTTTAAGCTAAGGGTTTTTTCAGGTCTTAGTTTCTCTGAGAAAACACCCATCAGTAGTTCAAGCCTAGGTAAGATCTGAGGTAAAAGATGACCTCCTTTGCCTTCACAAAAGAATCATTTAGGGAGGGGAAGACACTCAGAATTTCTTGAGATAACCAATGTTTGTCCCATGTGTTCCATTAGTATCCACATAAGAAAAGGAGAAGATAAGGAAAATCCCAGATGTTGAATGGGCTTTTATGAGAAATAGGAGGGCATAGATGAAAGCCACATAATATGGGCAGACATGAATGGGCTGTAAACGTGACCATCAAAGTGAATACTCCCATTGACAACCTGACAGACGCAATGGCGTATTAGATTGTGAATTAGTCTTTCACCCAAGTGAAAAGTGATGGTAAGTGAAAAGATTGGATGCTTCCAGTCCACTGAACAGATATGTCCTAGAAAATGTTTCCCTATACTCAGTGACAATATTCAGACACAGTATTCCCAGCTAGGTCAACTGTTATATCCCTACAATATGACTATAAATGTATTTACCTGAAATACCCTGAAAAGTCCCCAAAGTGGAGCACATTGCTTAATAATAATAATAATATCTAGCATTTATATAATGCTTAAAAGATTTGCAAAGTACTTGACACATATATTATCTCATCTGATCCTCATATCAATCCTATGTGGTAGATGTTATTTTATCATTATTTTAAAGATGAGTAAAATGAGGCCCAGAGAGATTATATGACTTGCCCAAGAGCCACCTAGCTGAAGTCTTTAAGGTAAGACTTGGATCTTCCTGACTTCCAACAAAGCAGTGTATACTCTGTGCTACCTAACTGAAAGCTGCAAGATTGCATCTGCATACATTTCTCATGCTACTGTGTAAGTAACTGTGAAGAAGAAGAGTACTAACAGAGGTTAAATGTCTTGATCACAGTCGTACAGCCATCAATTAGAGAATTGAAGAAGCAACCCACAAAAAGATGTCTTCTTATTATGACATCCTCACTGTAAAATGAGGGAATAGATTAGATGGCTTTTAAAGTCTTTCCCAACTCCAAATCCAAGAACTAATCCAATCCAATGAACATTTATTGAGTGCCAGATTTATTTTATTTTAACATTTATTCTGTGCCAGATACTTTGCTAAATACTTGGGATATAATTAATAAAAGGAAAGAGTCTCTGCCCTCAAGAAACTCACAATCTAAAAGGAGGAGACAATATACAAAAAGAAGCAGGAAAACAGGAAAAAAGTAACATATAGAGGTACTTGATATGGGGACATCTTGTTCTGTGGAGTCTAACCAAAGCAGAACACAGATGCAGAGTAGGATGATCTGAAATTATTATATAAAACTTGGCAACAGTTCTCAGTTCATTGAGCCTGATGGGAAGAGTTCTCAGAGATCATCTATTCTAGCCTTTAGCCAAATCATGGCTAATATTTACATCACCCCTAACAAATGGCCATGTATTCTTCTTTCAATACCCTTTCTCCCTATTTTTATTTATAATAAACAGGGTTTTGGTGTTAAGTAAACAAAGCTAAGCAAAGTAAGACTTATGAAGGGAAAAAAGTCATGCACTCAGGTGGAGGCCAAAAGGCAAGGGCAACCTATAATGAAAAAAGTACTGGATTTAGAATTAAGAAATCTGGAATCCAATCCTTAAACTAACTGTAGTCATGTGACTAACAATCAGTCTAAAATGACAGGATAGGTATATTGGGAATACCCTCTTATAGTATAATTGAAGCAGACTCCAGGAGCTGCTTTAACATTCAAAAGAGAGGTGGGGCAGATAATTAGTGGAGGTCCCAACATCAGTCCATTGGAAACTTTTGGAAGCCAGAGTAACTATGGTGACCAATAAACTAAAGGAGGTAAGAGAGATCAAGAGATGAAGAAATCTAAACTAGTGCTTTCTCCAGTTTTTCCAAAAAATTTTGTAGACACATCTTCATCACTGAAGCCTTCTCTCAGTATTTGACCAGAATACCCCTTTTTTCAGTTGTTGCTTGTCCTTAGTTTTCAAAGAGGATGCATGACATCCTGGGCTAATGTCTGACTCATGTGTGAATTGGATGTAAGTGAGGTAGTATGGCCCTAAGTGGCCAGCCTCCCCCTCTCTTCCAGAGTCATCGAAATCGAGCAGTAGGATGAAAGGTAAGATGAAGTGATGGCCTGGGATGCAGCGGGTGACCTTGGTGTCTTTGATATCTGTCCAAGGTCTAAGTGTTCCACGGCCCTTATTTCAGCCATTTTCATGGCCTTTGGAACAATTTTTTTTCATTTTTCCATTCTCTTAGTGGTTGGGGTAGATATCTCTTTGACTCACCAATAGGTTTGAGATCTGTTGGTTACACTCAACCTGGTTTAACTGTCTGCTGAGATAATTTTACTGGGGAGTGGCCCCCACACATGCCGGCTAAGTATCCAGCAGATACCAAAGGTGGTTGAACAGGCCTGAAGAGAGCTCAGCAAGTCTAAATATCCAGAGGTGCTGAATATACAAATCATACATAAATAGGATCATCAATCATAGGATTGTGGATATAGATTTAGAAGGAACTTCCAATGGTCTCATTTTACAGATCAGGAAACTAAGGCTAAAGGAGGATAATCAACTTACTCAAGATCACACAAGAAGAAATGATCAGAGATAGAATTTGAATCAAGAGCCAATGAATGGCTCTTTGTTTCCAGAGCCAATGAATGGTCTTTATATTGTACCATGTTGCCTCCCCACTTATTCTCAGTGATGTCTTTTACTCCACTTTGTGTAATACACATCTTTATTGGTAGTCGGCTACAGTCACCTAGACTCACCATACATCATTCCATTGCTTTTGGGTCTCTAGCAATTTTTATTCTTCCAAGATCTGCATATGATATAACATGCATCATATGACATCATAGAGAAAATGTTGGTATTAAAGAAGAAAGGCTTTGATAGTAGGGTCAGGTTGGAAACTCTAAAAGGTTCTGTAATTTCCTTAATGTGATCCAGCCCACAATACTATTCAATTGTCAGTCCAGTCCTTTATCCATTTGTAATGTGTGCCCAAGAGCTATTGACTAGCTCAAGGGATTGCCAATTTCATAGCCTGCCATAATCTGAGCAACATATGTTCTTCATCTATTTTATTTTCCCAAGGAGATTTCTATTTTGATGTCTTTATAGTGATCATATAGCTCACTGAAGAGGCACTGGAGTGTTTTGGCATTCAATGAAATCAGAACAAAGTCATTTACAAACACCAACATTGGGAGGACCTCAGAATCTATTGGATATGTCTCTTTCATTTCAACTTCACCTTGAATAACTTCCCAGACACTGGCAAAAACTTTGTTTAAGTATGCTTCTCTGTTTTATGCCTTGCTTGATGGTAATTCTCAGTGAACCAAGTTAGCTCTGGTCTCATATATCATAGAATCTTCTATGATATTAACATATACATAATAGATACCATGTTGAAAGAGCTTTAAGACTGTATTTTGCTTTATTGAATAAAATGTGTAAAGGTTTTTTTTGGTTTTGTTTTTGTAATCAACAAACAATAAACACAGCAGGATCTCATATTCTCTATACTCAGTTAATTGTGTGACTGTGAAAATGTTGTCTGCTGTGGAAAATTGCCTGTTTCTTTATCATGTTTTTATCCAGGATAACCTTGATCCATTTACAAACTAATATCTCAAAGATTTTATAGAGTTCAGAGAGTAAGAGTATAGGTCAATAGTTCAACATGTCTTTTTGGTTAAAATATTATTGTAATAAGGCCATCCATGATCTTTTCATCTTTTTGAATATTTTTGAAAATTAATTACTTAGTGCCTTTAAGATTGTATCACATCTGACATAATCTTCTTTATCTGTGAAAAGAGGGTTGGTTGGATGGGGGCATTACTGTTGTCCTCTGTAGGACGGATCTGGTATATGTTTTAGGGTCTCACACCACAAATTTGTTTTGAGAAAAGAGAGCAAGATACCCAGAGAGAATTAGACAGGCACAGAGACAGAAACAGAAAGAGACAGAGACACAAAGAGAAACAGAGATACAGAGAGGGAGACTGACAGAAAAACAGACCCAGAGAGAATCTGGTCCAACTTTTCTTTCTGTTTTCATCTTATTAAAGGAATTCCTGTTTCATCACATAGCACATTGGGTGCTGAGGTGGTATAATCCAAATGTGGTGTTTTCACTGTCACTGATGAGAATAGATCTAGAGAGATACTGGCAAATCTATTCCATGTCACTTCTATTTATTATCATCCTTCCAGTTTCATCTAAAAATGTTCTTGGTATACTGTAGTTTATTTGCATCTCATCCCAAGCTTTCTACATACTCTCCCGTTCATTGGTTTTTTTTTTTTTTTTTTGATATATATTAAGGAGTACTGCTCACTTTCTACCATTCTCTTTTGCAATGTTTTACAAATGAGCTTGTACTTTAAATTGGTGTTGCTTTTGGTAGCCATGTCTATTTATTTGGCCAGGAGAGTGTTTACTAACTAACAATTAGAAGGCTATTTTAAGCTTAAGGAAATGTGGCTATTGCGTTACATTAATCTAGACTTCTATAAAAATAGTGATAATCAGAATCAATGTCTTAACTTTTATCCATTTCCCAGTGGTCAATGTCAGCAACTTGTTTAAAGTGGTCATATTATAACTCTTATAGTTGCTCTTAATGTCTTCTTATATTTATCCTTTCTTTAAGAAGAAGTATAATGTGGTTTTGTTCAAAGAAGACTAAACTTAGAGAAATAGAACCACCATTCTTATGGACACCCAAGGTTGCAACCTAAGTATCATTCTGGATTACTTGTTTTCATTTTCCTATATATAATCAAAGTTCTGTGATTTTATCTTTAAAACATCTCTTGTATATGTTCTTTCCTCCCTCTGACAGAGCTACTACCCAGCTTCAGGATCTCATACCCTAACATCTGGCCTATTATAATAGCTTCTCATTGATATACTTGCCTCAAAAATCTCTTCCTACTCTAATCTTTCCTCCCCTCTTCACTTTGCTATTAAAGTGATCTTCCTAAAGCTAAAGTCTGACCACCATCCTATTCAATAAATTTCAATTGTTGCCTATTACATCCAGGATGAAATATAAAATAAAAAATAAAATATAAAATATAAAAATTTTAAAGGCCTTTAAAATGTTCTCTTTTCCAAATTTTAAGTCTTCGTGCACTTCCCTTCCATGTCCTTTGTGACCCAATGGCTCCTTGCTGTTCTTTGAGCAACACACCTAACTTTCTATATTTTCATTGTTTTTTTTTTCTCAATGAATGGAATTCTCTCCCTTACCTCTGTCCCTTAATTTTTTCAAGTTCTAGACAAAGTTCCATTTTTTGCCATTTTAGTCCTCCTTAATGTTAATGTTTTCTTTCTGAAGGTGTTCAATTTATCCTATAAGTATCTTATTTGTATACCATTTGCATGTTCTTTCTCCCATTACATACCTGGTGCTAAGCACAGTGCCTAGCACATAATAGGAGCTTAATAAATGCTTGTTGATTTAATTTTTCTACTTTGGTGTTGATTCAGGTCAAAAATTTGCCTGATTTTGAATTGATCTTGAAATGACTCCCCTATCAATAACTAGTTGATTCTTGTATGTAATGATGTAGTCAATTTCATTGTTTTTGCTTGTATTTGTTTTGGGGAATTCTGCAGTACCCTCCAAGTCTTGGGATTTCTGATTCTCAGAGGTATTAATTATTTTAAGTGTGAAGCTTTTGAATTATTTTCAGACTTCAATTTCTTTCCTTCCTTAATTCTGAGCTATGTTTTTCAACAAATTCTTTTTTTGTCAGATTCTTCTGTGCCCATAGTTCATTGACGTCAGAGAGTATTAAAATATGTGATGACATAATTTAAAAGAGGATCAGTCAACAAGCATTTATTATTTGTTGGACACTGTATTAAGAGCTGGAAACACAAAAAAAGGCAAAAACATGATCCTTTAGAGAATTCATATCATAATGGGAGAAACAACATGTAAATAACTTGGTATATACAGGACTCATATGTGGTAAATTATGTTGCATTTTCTCCTTTATCCTATGCAATAGATATTAGTGAAAGGATAGCAGATATTTTTTATGATGATTTGTTTATATTTATCATGAGAACT
Source organism: Myrmecobius fasciatus (assembly GCA_023553655.1). Taxonomy (NCBI): domain Eukaryota; kingdom Metazoa; phylum Chordata; class Mammalia; order Dasyuromorphia; family Myrmecobiidae; genus Myrmecobius; species Myrmecobius fasciatus. The sequence continues at coordinate 61,677 of JAJPUD010005080.1, read as the reverse complement.
GCAAGGCAAGATATGAGATATTCTATAAGCCACATTGCTTGAGGCCTTTGGATACTCATTGAATCAAATTCTTCCAATTCCTTTATTTCTCTCTCAAAGGAGAACTTGTGGGAAAACTGAGATCCAATCCAGCTTTAGACCCTTACCAACTGTGTGACTCTAGGCAAGTCATTTAATATCTCCTTGTCTCTATTTCCTTATCTATAATTGGAGATAATAATAGCCCTTACTTCCTAGGGATGTTGTGAGGATCAAATGAGATAATTCTAAAATGTTTAGCACTGTGCCTGATACATAGTAAGCACTATATAAATGTTAGTTATTATTAATATTAATATTGTTGCAACTTCTTTATATTTTCAGTTTCATTTATGCTGAGAAAGATATTAGGGATGGAGTTCAATTCTTCCTTAACTCATTTGTGACTGGAAAAAAAGAGCTACAGGGAGAATACCAACAGATAAATGAGTAAATTTGATTATTTCCCCCCTTTCTCTCCTATTCTACCATTAGGTCAGAAATTGAAGGAAACAGCATAGGACTATAGGCCATTATATATTTGTATCTGTTTCATGGGTTACAATAGCCTAAGCATTCTTTGTTTAGTAAACAACTAAATGGGAATAAGAACTCTATTCTTAGCTTGGCTAATCTCAGAACAGTAGGCTGTCAGTATTCAGGGTTATACTCAAACCTTTCCAGGATGCTATATCACCCAGAACTTGAAACTCTATTAGCATAGTCATGTGTAGGATAGCCTCTATACCATAATGGGATATTAGAAATCTTTTGAAAAGTTGCTTTTATAAACTTTGATGTTCTATGGAAATATCAGTTGTTAGTTCTTTTGCTTAGGTAGTAAGTTCATCTTTTAAGAATTTCGTTTCCCCAAACTCTTTATAATACAATCTAGACCTTCATAACCTAGCTCCTCCTACCTTTTAATTCTCCTCACACTTAATTCCTCATGTTCTCTTTGATTCAATGATGTTAATCTGGAGGTTCCACAAACAAGTTACTTCATCTCTTGCCTCCGGGCATTTCCTCTAGCTGTTTCCCATGCTTAGAACATTCTCCCTCCTCTGCTTTGTGGATTTGTCCTCCCCTCTCTGGTTTCCTTCAAGGTCCAGTTACAATTCTATCTTTCAAAGGAAGCCTTCCCCAAACTCTCTTAATTCTAGTGCCTTCCTTCTGTTATTTACTTTCTAATCATGCTGGATATAACTTGTTTTGACTTGTTTTCATGTTATCTCCCCCATTAAATGTAAGCTCCTTGAAGGCAGGGACTATTTTTGTAATTTCATTACATAGCATAATGCCTGACGTGTAGTAGGCACTTAATAAATATTTCTTAATTGATTATATATCTATTATGCTAAGGATACTTTGTTAGGTACAGGGGCTATACAGGTGAAGCTTGTATAGTTCAATATAATTCTAAGAACAGGTAATCATCTTGGTCTGCTGACCTGATGGTCTTCCTTTTTGTCCCCTAAATTATCTACTCTAGCCTAAATATTCTGCAGCATACCCAACTTCTATTGTGTAAAGATCAAATTGCAGTGACCTCATATCATTGCAAGGAAAGAAAGCATTTTTCACTATCAAATAGCTACTGGACTCATTATACCATTTTTCATCCCTTACTGTGACCTGCCTTACCCATCATTGAATTTTAGTGCTGAAAGAGTAGAAGTCATCTATTATGGCTATCATAAATTCACATTTTTTTCTGTGTACCTAGTGAAAATGTTCCAGAATACACATCTAGAAACTTATATTCTTATATTCTCCTCCAGTTCCATAATAGAAAAAAAATAGAATTAATAGGTGGAAATTACAAGGAAGCAGATCTTATCTCAATATAACTTTCTAACAAGTAGAACAGTCCAACATTAAAGTACACTGCCATATGATGTTTTAATTTTACCCTTAATACTAGTGTTCTGGGACTTTCAGTCAGAAATGTTAAAGGAATGAATGTTGTATTGGGGCAAGGATGAAATTAGAGGACCACAAAGACTCTAAGATTCTAGGCTTATAACCCAATTTTTTCCAATCTATTCAAGAATTTCCTTTAAAACATCCTTGACAGAAGGTCATCCAGCCTTTGCTTGAGTGTTTCCAGTGACGCAGTGCTCACTCCTTAAAGAGAAAATCTGTTCCATTGTTGGATGTGTCTAGTAATCAGGCAAACTGTCTTACTGTAATTTCCACTTATTTCTGCTAAGTCTACCCTCTAAATACAGACAGAATAATTCTGCTTCTTTTAAAATATAATAAATCTTCAAATATTTGAATAGTCTCCCTCTATCTATCCCTTTTCTAAATTAATTATCTCTAGACCATTTAATTGAGTCTCATATGACATAATTTCAAATTTCCTCACCTTTAACTTAGCTCTCATCAATGAATCTTTTAAAATGTAGTCCTGATGCAATACACCGGATGTAGTCTGATTAAGGCTAAGGACAGCAGGACTATCACCATCATTGATTTTTGGCCCTATGCTTCTGTAAGTAGGACAGAGACCTGGGAATAGCAGAAAACATGAAGGGCAAAAGGTTTCCAGTATTGTTCCCATCCTTTTCAATGTATCTAAGTTTACTTTTGAGGCTTATTAATGTTTCCATATGATTTTAATGGCCCTGCTTCTAGTTACTGGGGTAGGGGGCAGGAGTTGAAAGAAACCTAGTCTTCTCAAAATAAAGAATTTTGGAACTTCCTCTTTATAGCATTAGGGAGAAAAAAAGATTTTAACCTGAGGGTATCTTTTGTATGATGACTAGATGTATCTGTGGGTTTAATTTTTTAAAAAAGGCTGAAAATATGTTGATTAACCCTAGGCATGTTGGCCAGGAAATATAACAAAAGATTAATAATTCCTAGTTCCTTTGAGGAAGAAATCCTAGCAACAGAAGATAATCTCATCAGGTGGCATAAGTAGCTCAGTGAGGAAAAAAAGCCAGCAATAGATGAGAACAGTATCTCAGATTGCAACAGCAGTATGGGAGGCAGAATGGTGTAATGGTGAAACATGAATTAGTTGTGGGGAGATGAAGATGTTCTAGCTCAAATATAACCTAGGGCCAGGAGTTCGCGTGTGAGGTGATTTTTCCTTGTTAGTTATTTTGCTATTCAGTCCTAATTAAAAGTTTTTCCTTTTAATTTATGATCCCTGGTTTGTTAGCAGAGATTTTTCTGCATGGCAACTTGAGTCATGTTTCCATAAATGTTATTGGACACATTCCCTGTATTTCATCTGGGAAAATAATAGGTTACAGGATACTATAGGATACAAGCTACACTTATCAATTTAATGAAGCCATCATGGTGTCCAAGATGATGGTATTAGCTTTATTGTTTTTTCTTTATCATGTTACACTGGCCATTCATATTGAGAATTTGACAAAAGATATATCTCAAACACAACTGGGAAACCTTCCCCCCTTCATCTTTTTCTACATCTCCAGAATAAATGTAACTTTGTAAGTTTTTTTAGGAGTAGTATGGGGAAAGAAAAGGTGTTTATGTACACTATACATTATCATTATTAATAACTACTATTCCCTCTAGCCTTATGGAAGCCTCATCTTAGAATCCAGAGGTTCTCAAATATATCCATTTAAACAACTACTCAAACCACTCCTGGTCAGTGAATCATTATCTCTGATTATCTTTTTCAGTGAGTGAAGGTATCCTAGGTTTTTCTCCTTCCACCAGAACAAGGCTGGCTACTATTCACTGGCTCAGTTGAATAAAGTAACTAACTCTGTCACTGCACCAAAGATGCAGTTATTTTTCAAGGCATTTTTTCCTTTTTCTCTTTTTCTTCATTATGTTTGCAATTTTGTTTTATTATTTCCTGCTGGAAAGCTGTGAAATGGAAATGATGCAATCTACTGCTGTGAAATAATATTGTGCTTGAGTCTCTTCCCAATAAGCCCTTGAGGTTTACACCATGATGGCTTCATTAAATTAATCAGATACATAGCAAATGGAATAACTCCTTTGGCTGTGGACCTTTTGTTAATCCAGCTTGGGCTGCTTATAACCATGAACCATATATGAATCTAGTGTTCTAGCACAACCTCTCATATCATTCAGAAATCGCCTCTGCAAGAGTTGTGAAAGGTGGTCTCCAAGCCTCTACTTAAACATGTAGCTTTCTAAATGGCAAATGAATGAAAGAATGAACCAAAAGGTCCTTTAAAGATGAATCTGCCTATTCTGATGGTAGGGAGTATATATACATCTCAGTAGTCAGCACCCTGAAGAGAGTGTCCAAGAAACTACTTAAGGAGGAATAATTGGAATTAGAGGAAGAAGGTTCAAATTCTGGCTGTGCCATTTATTTCCTGTGTTATGTATTGGTAAAGTCAGCCTCCTTGAATTGTTGTTGTTCAATTATTCCCATCATGTTTGACTCTTTATGACCTCATGCAGGGTTTTTTTGGCAAAGATACTGGAGCAGTTTCAATCTCATTTTACAGATAAGGAAACTGAGGCAAATATACTGACTAATCTGCAAAATAAGGGGTTTGGATTAGATGATCTGAGTTTCCTTTCATCTCTGGATCCTCACTCCAATTGTTGATGACTTGTTTAGACAGCTCTATTTCTGTTATTTCTATTATTTTTCTACTAATCTTTTAAGTGATATAGGAATGTGATAGCTATGTATATAGTTGTCTGCACTGAGGCATAGTGGGAAAGGAAAGTAGCAGATTGTTCATGACAACCTGATAAGTTTATGGTGGAGATTTAAGTTAATGTAGACATTAGCGTATAACCTGGAGACCATTGAAGAGTTTGGGTTGTGAAGGAGAAATGAAACAGGATGACCAAAACACTGGAACATGGATTTAGAACTGGATCTTTAGAAGTCATCTAGAATAATACCTTTTTCAAATGGAAAACTGAGGTCCCAAAAGACCAAAGGACAAAAAAATGTTGTCCTTGAGGAAATTTTAAGAATCCCATAGCCCTACAAAGAACTACATTGTTAGATATTTTGTAGAAAAATGGAGGATACATATCCTTTACTCCCCATATTCTCAATCCTAATATAAGTGTGTTATTTGAACAAATTTTTTTTCTTTCCAGACAAGATGGAATTATTAAAGATTTCCATTATTGCCAGTTTTTTCTTTCTTGTTAGCATTTTCAATATTAAAACCTGTCATTATGAGGTAAAATATGCATGATCCCTAAACCTATGCATGCTGTAATAAGATTTTATTGTTGTAAATTTGTCTTCTCTTGTCTTCTATTCAGGCCTTCAATGTCCTATTTCTAAGACACTGCTGTCTGATAACTCTAACTAGGAACTAATTAGGAAGTATGACTAGAGAATAAATAGAAATAGGAACCATTTAACCAGAAAAAAAAGAGAATAGAAGAGGAAAAACCAGTCACTGTGTCCCAGCAATTCCTCCAGCAATACTCCAAAGGACTTTATTATTCAGGGACTAAAGAGACAGAAATAAAGACTGATTCCCTGCTTGGCTTTCTAGTGAAAGAAAGTACAAAGGCAGAGTTGGGAGAGAAGGGGAAGTGGAAAGGAACAAGTATCTACTATGTAAGTGCTGTCCTAAGTGCTTTACAAATATTATTTCATTTGATTATTTGAAGAAGACCTTCAGAGTTTGGGAAAGTCAAGTCAAGTCCAGTTGCCCCAGTGAATGAAGCCTTTTGGAAAGCCACTCAGTTCTAACAATTTCTGAGTGGATCAGCATAGTCCTGTTTGAAAGTGAATTACCCTTTCTTAAGTCCTGGCCAGAAGCATCAAAGAACTCATTCCTAAGCAGGACACAAGAGAGAAAAATACTGCCATTAACCCAGAAAGGATTTCCATCTTTAGTAAACATTAGGTCTCTGGATGGTATATCACAGGGAAGTAATGCTTCTTGTTGTAAGACCTTTTACTTAATCTAATCAGAGGTTTTATGGTGTGTGTCTTTAATAGAAATATCTCAATGAGACCATAGTGCCTCCCGTTGGATTAGTTGCTAACAGTGAATAGCTAATTGAAGCCATATCGCCTAAAATCATCAATAATACTTGCTGGGGAATCTATGTCCTATCTCTCTCTAGTAAAAGATGACTTTTTCCCCTACTGACCTGAACAGATTGAAACCAGTTATTGGGAATTCCCTCATCTCCTTTCCTTCACACCTTAATACTCTTCTCTCCATCTTTATCCACCTTTTTTTGTAAGTTTGAACAAGAGGAGGGCACAACATGAAGTTACAGGACTAAGTCTGAATTCTCACCTGCTGTTTACTATCTGTGTGAACCCAAGCAGGGCATTTAACATCCCTGGACTTCCCTTAGTTTTGTCATCTGTAAAATGAGCAGATACAACTGCATGGTCTTTCTGAGGTCTATAGATATTCTAGCTCTGTAATTCTGATTAATGTAAACACAGAAGGACCAGACTTCTAAATTGAATGAAACAATCAATCCTTGGTGTAAACTAGGTCTGAACAATTACTTAATCAATTTAGGAGGAGAAAAGTGCTTCAATCATTGGACAAAGACAGATGATACCACATAGGAAATATCCCATGATTGGAAGAATTAGATATATCTCTGGACCTAGGTATAACACAGCAAGAGTTCAGAATCATATATTCCAGGGGCAGGCCAGTCTAAGGGAGAATGACTTCTTAGAGGGAATTGCATTAAGGGAGAGGAAGGATGGAATTTTTCTCCTTCTTCCTTTAGTTGACCAAATGAACTTTGAAGGTTGGGGGACAATAAGATTCTCTGTCTCTCTCTCTCTCTGTCTCTGTCCCTCTGTCTCTCTCTGTCTCTCTCTTTTCACACACAAATGTACACAACACACACACAGATCTATATATATGAATGGGTGTCCCCAGAGGTAACAGTACATGATAGCAACATTTTCATTAGGATTCAAGAGATATATTGAGAACAAACTACATATTGAAGAAAGGAAGCTTTGGGATGTTATAGAAAGCTGACTCTTGGAGTTCAGAAGAGAGCTATCCCTAGAGGAGTTTCATGAAGATTTTAGGTTTAGACTTAAAAATTATCTAATCCATTCCTTATCTAACAGATGAAGAAACGGAGGCCCAGTGATAGGAATTGTGCCATTTTGTTTAGTACAGTGCTTGTCTCATAGCAGACACATGATTATTGTTGAATTGAATAAATGATTTATATTCTTAAGCAGACTATCTGCTGGAAGGAGTGCCTCAAAGCTTAGTCATTAGCATTCCATTTTGTTAGTCAGGTATATTCCCCATTGTAAATTATTAAATTGACATTCTGCCTTACAAATCTGTTTCTTTAGAGTTTGGTTAACATGAATTAATTTTCCCTAGGGTACTTGAATGAACTGATTAAATAGTGCTCTTGACCTACAATGTTGAGGAGCAGGCCTGAGATCAAAGGAACTTGCCTTTCTTCCATGTGAGATGCAGCACCTTAGACCTGAATGCTGGATTTCTATCAGCCCAAGTCAGAGAGAACTTGATATTTTCACTCACTCTCAAACCCTCAAAACTGTGTTTTTTTTTGTTTTTTTTACCCCTGTGCTACTGCTAGAAGATCTGAAAAGACCCTCTTGGGGAGAAAAGGTACAAATGATCTGTCACTTTGATTACTGTGGTGCCTCTAGCTACTCAATGTTTAATTCAGCCTTGATGAATGACTTCACCAAGCATCATTTCCTCTCATTTGTTCTGAATTTAACTTGTGATGATAAAAATGGACACCCCCAAGGAAAGTCTCCTCTGGCTTGGTTCCTGCCTTTGCTTCTTGTTGCCATCTTGGAGTGTCTTGAGATAAGGGTGGATGGGGCTGTGATCCTTCAGGATTATAATTCTCTCTCCCACCCAACTCCAAGTCCACCCCCACAGGAATGGGACCAGCCCCATCAGTCACTGATGGCAATTAAGTATAAGGAAAAAAACGTGGCCCAAAGGAAAATGGAGGAGAGCCAGACTGTGCTAAACCAGAGACCACTGGCTTCACAAAAACAGCGGGCAAGACTCAGCCCACGAAGTAGAGAGCTCAACTGAGTTCAGCCATAGCACAGTATGGGTAAAACAAGTCACATCACAAAGGAAAATAAGGTAATAGCAAATGATACTTTGTTTTACACAGTCTTCTAGTGGTAACATTTTAAACTGGAAAGGGGAGCCATGAAACTTGAATTTCAGTAACTGGCACCTAGTAGGTGCTTGATAAAAGTTTATTTGGGCTTAAAGGTCATTTTCTGTGAAAATTAAGGGGTTGGATTAGAAGATCACTATGATCCCTTCAAACTCCAAATGTAAGATTCTATGATCCTGGCACTGTGACTGCTCGGCACATGGTGGGTCCAGACAAAAAATCCTAGCTCTTTCTCTCCTTAGTGTTTCTCCTCTGTTGTGTGCACTGTGGTATAGCATTGGAGGCCATCCATCATCTGAAGGTATAATCCATATGCAAATAAGGTAAATTGCAGGTACACAGTCTCATGTGACCTAGTTATTCTGTTGAAGTTTAAAACAGGAATCTATTTCTTCCTGTTTCATTCTCCCTTGCCCTAGCCCCAACCCTAGCAATCATTTTCCTATCTTGCTATTTTTTCCTGCTTTTACACCAAAGAAGTCCTAGGCCCATGGAGATGCAAGAAAGGTCCCTTTCTGTTTGTTTCTCAGGCTCCCCTTCTTTGCTTCTGGTCAAAGCTGTATTTCATAGTCTAATGAAACTTGGAGTCAAAAGGACATTGACTCTGAAGGCAGAGGGCTTGGGTTCAAGCCCTACCTTCAATGTTTACTTGCAGTGTGATATTTAGCAAGTCACTTCAGTTTATTTTCATTTGTAAAATGGTGAGGTTAGACTGGGCTTTTGGAATTCCTTTATCTCTAGCTCTATGCACGTATGACTTTGTTCAGAGATTTTATAAAAGTATTTCCCCTCTCCTCTGCTGGCAGCTTTTTTTATAGTTAAAAGAGGAGATTCTTTGCTTCAATTGCAACCTAATCTTAACCACTTAAGGAGTGCAGCCTCAAACTGAGACCTTAGGAGCCCAAGTCTCCCACTGCATCCAGGACCATCTCCAGTTGTCCTGATCTATATGTGGCCCTGGACCGAGAGGGTTCTGGTGGGAAAAGTGAGGCAGGTGACCTTGCCCAGCCTCCCTCACTTCAATCCAATTCACTTGCATGTCATGATATCACCTCCCTGATGACATGGTTCTTTTTGAAAAGAAGGACAAACAGTAACCTTAGAAAATAGGTAGGGGCTAACTCAGTTGTCACATCCAGTCTCAGACACTAATTGTATGACCAAGTCATTTAACTTGTCTGCTTCAATTTCCTCAAAAGTCAAATGACAAATGCACAATAATAGAAAAACTCTTAGTACAGTGCCTGACACATAGTGCTTTAATACATGCTTCTTTCCTTCCTTGACTTCTTTATCCCTCCTTTCTTTCCATCCTTCTTTCCTTCCTTCCCTTATTTCTTCCTTCCTTTCCTTATTCTTTCCTTCCCTTCTTCCTTCCTTTCTTGTTCCCTTCCCCTTTTCCTTCCCTTCTTTCCTTCCTTTATTTCTTGTTTCCTTCCTTTTTTCCAGCCTTGATTCCCTTCTTCCTTCCTTCATTCCTCCCCTCTCTCTCTTTCTCTCTCTCTCTCTCTCTCCCCACACACAACTTTAGTGCCTTAGATCTGAGGCTCCAACTAAGTCAACACCAATTCTATTTATTTTTCTTTTCCAAACCCTTGTAAACCTCTTGGTCCTCTAAAACTCAATCCCATTCAATGTCATCACCATTTAAGGCTCTCAACTTCCTTACAAAAATCAAAACACTGTATCCATCACTCCTTTCTGGTCTCAAAACATCTCACATACCTAGTGGAGAACATTAGAATCCTTAAAATCCTGTATTTGTTAACATCACAAATCCTGCTTACCTGCCTCTATCATTGACCTTTGCCTTGTATTATTGACCCACTTAAGTCCCATATTTATATAGGTCAATCATTTGACTTCAAAAGGGCAAGGTCTCCCATTATGTCTGGGTTGTCTTGATCTATATCTTGCCACTGGAGCCAGAGGCTCTGGAGGGGAAAGTGAGGCAGGTGACCTTGCACAGCCTCCCTCACTTCAATCTAATTCACTTGTGTGTCATGGCTTCTCCTCGCTGATGTCACGGTCCTCTTCAGGAACAAAGGACAAACAACATTTTCCTATGACTGATAAACCTACAGATTATAGCCCTTACATCTTAGTTATATATTTTAATGTTCCTCAGATACTTAAAATACACCGAGTCATTTGACCCCATTACAACCCTCTAAAGAAGCATTTCTTGTTAATATTTCCATTTTGAAGAAGAAAAAACTGAGGCTCAGAAAAGTTAATTGACCAACCCATGACCACACAGGTTTCTAATTATTAGTGTCTAGCCTCAAATTCCAAGATAAGAATTCAGACCACTGGATCACACTGCCTTATTTGGCACAGTCATTTCCATGGGTTCCCATTTTTATTAACATTTCTTTTATTGTTTTTGTTGCTGTTTTAAGTCATGTCTGACTCTTTGTGACCCAACTTGGGAGTTTTTTGGCAAAGAAACTGGAGTGGTTTGTCATTTCCTTCTTCAGTTTATTTGACAGATGGGGAAACTGAGACAAATAGGGCAAGTGACTTGCCTAAAGGGCACACAGTTGTCTGAAGTAAGATTTGAACTCAGGATGATAAATTCTATCTATTGAGCCATCTGCCCTCTGTATTATCTTACAAAGGAAACTACTATCTCCTTATTGCTTTGATTTCTGAAGTGGGAATAATATGCAAAATGATTAGCACTCTAATTCCCATTGCACAAACATCTATTGCTGGGGCCCAGACATGTTGGCTCAGTTTCTTCCTTTGTAAAAAGAGGGAGGAGATTGGACTAAATCAGGGCTCTGGTATACTGTGGTCTGAGGGCTAAATCTGGTGCAGCCAGCTTTTCTAAGTCCTTCTGACTAAGAATGATCACTACGCTTTAAAATACAATAACACTTTTTATTTTAAAATGTAAAAACCTTTCTTAGCTGGATGGGCTGTATAAAAATATACAGCTGGCCAGATTTGGCCCTCTGGCTCCCGTTTGCTAATCCCTGGATTGGATAGATGGTCTTAGACTGCTAAACTTTTGGACTTGGGCCTGATGGAATATATTCCAGAACAGAAGTTCCATTTAGTTTTCACTGTATTCTA